>PVKE010016526.1:0-31904 GCA_004027555.1 Craseonycteris thonglongyai | reverse complement strand
TTTATTAACTTTTTTCTTTTGCATCTTTAAGTTTATACCAATGAAACATGTATTGTTTAATATCAAAAGCAACCTTATTTTCTAGAGTGAAATAGATGCTGTTATTACTGGGAGAACATGGTGACCATGTGTCCTGAATAAACCTTGTCCCTTCCATTGCTCAATAGCAGTCACCATTGTCAGACATATGTATCAACTTTGGGTTTACAAATATGCTCATGGTAGGAATGGTGAATCAGACGTCTGTTCTATGAAAGAATGATCAACTAGACACGTGATGTTACACCAATAAGGAAGAGAAGGGGAATGCTCACGGCATAATATACATTTCACACCTGCATCCAATTCACCCCTCCCTCCCACCCTCAGGAGTGGGGGGGGGGGCTTGGAGCAGGCAGCCTCTGTCACTTTAATGTTTCTTTGCCTTTTCCCCAAACCACTGACACTCATCTTCATGTAAATCACATTATATGTAGAATGCACATTTTGGTCAAAGAAAGACACAGAAGGAGAGTTCTCCTAGGTGTAGGAAGACACAAATGAATCTCCGTTCACGGATGTTTTTAGGGTGTGGGGTGGGCTAGTGAGGTTAGAAGTGATTTTGGCTTCTGAGAGAAGCACAGGAGAGAGTGGCAAAACGGAGTGAGTTTCATTCTTGGCATTCCCTTCCCCTTCCTCCCTCACCTGGCCTCTAGCTGGTCAACTTCCCTGCAACAACTCACCATCCTTTCTTCCATTTTCCTCTTCTTCCCTTTGCTTCATTTTCATAAAATGTCTACAGAGTTCACAATGTATCATACATCAAACCACAGAAAAGCTTGAGGTGTGCATTTTGCCTTCTTCATACAACTAATACTTTGCAACAAGGTCTTTTGAACCGTGTCAGGGTGAGTCTGCCCACACAACCTGTGCTGCTATGCTGCAGTGAACCAATTGCTAAACTGTATGCACATGTCCAAGCAGGGTTGCCTCCTGGTGCCAGGAGAGCGCTCCACTTCTTCAGAACGCTCAGGGACACAGAGGCAAGGCCAGGTGCCTCAACATGGGGTCCCCAGGAAGAGGGGCTCAACTTCTCTGCAGTTGTGGTGTAGACATTAGAGACTTGGCTATGGACTAGAGGCCCCCCAAAGACACTGAGCTGAAGGGAGAGCCCTGGGGAAAGCCAAGATGAGCAGAGAAGTCTGGAGGGTGGCAGGGGGCGTGGTTGGGAGTGCAGACAGACTTCTCCTGTTCCATACCCCTCCCACCCAGTCCCGCTTCTAGAGTGTCCGTGGTTCTGGAGCGAGAACTATGATCAAAGAAAAGAGGTGTCACTGTGGGCTATGCTCATCGAACACCCAAGGCAATACATAGATGATGCATTATAGAACTGGGCGTTGGAACCTACAGAATTTTACTTACCAATGTCACCCCAGTGGATTTAATAAAAAACATGTACTGGTCAGAAAGCGGTGTGTGTAGGGGGATGTCTAGAGGATGGTGGGGGCAGCATAGGCAGCCATCTACGTGTACTGGGGTGGGGCTGAACACATTGCTAAGGATGCTAGCTGGAGCAGATTTCCGGGAAGGTGCCTTCATCTGTAAGAAGGGAATAAAGACAGGACCACCCTCATAGAGTTGTGAAAACTAAATGATTAACGTGTGTGTGGCATTTAGCACAAGGGGGCAAAAATAAAGTCATAATCAAAGCTTAATAAATGTTGGCTATTGTAATTTTCATTGTTATTTTTGTGAGGTCCCTTCCATCTACTTATTTTCAAGTGATTATATAGTTTGATTTAATGTGATTCAATAAAATGGATTTGGGCCCTGTTTTATTTATATTTTTATTTTTTTAAGCAGAGAAATTGCTTCTCAGGATGTATTAGAAGAAGGTTAGATTAAACCTTATGTACATTGAATTTGAGCAAAGTTTTAAAGATAATGTGACATCTCAAAGTTGAATTTTTACTAGATAAAAAAATTGGACACTAATTTCATTTTTTTTTTTGTTCCAGGAAGATTGTGAGAATAACTAATAATACTTGGTGGAGGTTAATATTGAAAGTAGTAATTTGAACAGCTTTGAACTCATTTTCAAAGACATAGTTAGAATAATTTTCAATAGACATCAGTCTTTATTTCTTAGAAAATTATAGTGATTAAACTAACTGCAGGCAGCCTCTCTTGTTATTTGAAGATAACAGGAGTCTGCTGAGGATTGGTAGGGGAAAATGAATGATACGTGTCCTACTAAGGACTTCATTGCTGAAACATTTTTCATCACTCTTTCTGTCTGGCTATAATTTATATAGTCAAGATATAATCATCAAATGCAGCTTCCTTTACTGTATTTCACTCAAAAAGTAATTCAAAGGATTAAAATGTAGATTTTTATTTAGAGGAGGAGTGTAACATGCCAATTAAAAAAAAAGATGTTACATTTACAGACCTCTAAAAATTGAAAAGAGAATTTTGTTCCTTATATGGATATTTTCAGGATTATGTCTGCTTCTTTACAAAATTGAACATTGGACAAAGGCAATCCTATCACACTCATCATTTAGCCATTTAAAATTACTCTTTTATCTTGCAATGAGATATTCAAATCACCGAGTGTTAGGGAAACTGTTCCTATATGGAAGGGTAAATGGATCTTGATCTGTCATCTCAGCTTGAGCCCTTCTGGTGTTAAAAGTGATTATGATCAGTGGAAAATAGCACCCTATGTCTTTAATATCTTCCCAGACTAAAAATAATTTAGATAATATATCTGAGTCTGAACACCAGATAAGTACCTTCAGTTACCTTTACCTGAAAGTGGGAGGCACTACTCTTTTTAAAAAATTTAACTTAATTAATTAATTAAATAATTAATTAATGTTTTTGAGAGAAGGCAAGAGAGAGGGAGAGAGCCAGGGCCAGGGGAGGGCCCAGAGCAGTCTCCCTAGTTGTGCATCATTAGTTGTGACATGGTTTCATTCCACACAGGTGGATGTGGGGCCACGCAGGGCGGGATACTTTTTAAATTTCAGTATTACTGTGAAAGTTGTCTGTGCCCTAGACTTACAGAAACGGAAAACCTGTTTGTGCTCTTTGTGGCTGGAATGTCTACCTAGAGATTCATGTTTTTGGTTATGAATCATATACACACATTGATAGTCAAATTTTGCTTGACTGACCCTAAATTAAATAATACTGGGATTGTGAGGCCCAAAGTATTAAAAAAAAAAAAAAAAAATATATATATATATATATATATATATTTAAACTAGTCTAACTAATTTAATATGCTGAGAAGTTCTTGTACAAATGCTGATTGCTACATCATAAAATGGTGCTGTTTTTCCTGCTTTGGGAAGTAGAAGGAAGTGACAAGTGACGTAAAATCTTCTCTGGGGAGAAAGGGAGAACTGGTTTATTACTAGAAACATCAAATGCAAAGACATAAGCATGAACAAAAGCCAATGACTCGGCTCTCAATACAGCTACCATTCATCTACTTCTACATTGTTTCTGATTTTACTATTATAATTTCAAATCATGATAAGTGGAAAATGTTTAGATAAAGCATAATATCACATTACCTTGTAATTTAATTTAAGAAAACTAGCATTCTAAAGCATAAATTTTTGACAATGTAAAGTGGAGGTTGTAGAAGAGAAAAATGTCTAGATTTATTTGATATGAAAATAGAGGACTTCTTACTCTAGTATGATTTTTACAGTATTACTACATTTAAATTTTGGCAATGGAAGTAGTCTTACTGGTTATATAAACTTGAATAAATTTTGATTAAAAAAGAAAAGATGATTAAAAATACCTACTTCATGGGGTTGTTGTGCAAATTGAGTAAGTTAATTCATGTCAAAGCATTTTGTAAATTGCAAACTGTGACACTAAATTTACTTTATAGGAGGCAATCACTAAGTGTTATTAAGTTATTGAAATAAAATATTAATTCAACCCATTTTGTTCTTTTTCAAATATATAAAAGAAGGTGAGCATTCCAATTTCACAAACCTAGTGAAATTATGAGGAAATAATTTGACAAATCCAATCTGAGGGACATTATACAAAGCAACTGGCCTCCTGGATTCTACAAAAATGTCAATTATCAAAGGCAAAGGAACTAATATACATGCTGATATATGCAAAGATGATCCTTGATTGGACCCTGAATTAAAAAAAAAAATCTCCCAGACTTAAAAGGACATTTTTGAGGCGATTTGGGAAATTTGAACTGCATACTGTGTTGCATCATTTAAAATTTCTCAAGTGTGATCATTATCGCATAATTATGGTAGGATAATTGTTCTTTGCAGGTTTATACTAAAGTATTTATGGGTGAAACATTTTTATGCCTACAAGTAATTCTTAAATCATTTGGCTCTATCTATCTATCATCTATCTATCTATCTATCTATCTATCTATCATCTATCTATCATCTATCTAATCTATCATCTATCTATATCTGTCATCTACAGACAGAAAGATAAAGTAAATGTGACAAAATGGGAACATCGTTGAAGGCTGTCTAGGTGCTCACTGCTAACTAATCCTGCAGCCTTTTTATAATTTGAACATTTTCAAAATAAAAAAGTTGGAGAAAATTTCAAAAGTTAAAACCACCAAGTACTCAAAAACAGTTGCATTATTAATAAAAAGACATTCTTGAAAATGTCCTTTACAAAGAATGTTCCACATTGTATGTTACCAGGGAAATGCAAATTGAAACAAAAATGTGATACCACAAGACACCTGTTAGAATGGCATGCTTAATATTTATCCTAAGAAGTTGAAAAGATATGCTTTCATGGATGTTTACTGCAGCTTTATTCATAATTGCCAAAACTTGGAAGCAACCAAGACGTTATTCAATAGGCGGAAAGGCTAAATAATCTGTGGTACCTCCAGATAGTGGAATATTATTTAGTACCCAAAATAAACCATCTATCAAGTCATGATAAGAAACCAGATGAGGTTCTAAAAAGGCAAAACTATGGAGACAGTAAAAAGACTAGTAGTTGTCAGGGATGGGGGTGAGGGCAGGGAGAGCGGAAAAGGCAGAGCACTGAGGATGTTTAGGTTGCTGAAAATACTATGTATGACAGTATAATGACAGCTATGTCATGATACATTTGTCCATACACATGCCGTGTAGAACACCAAGGCCGACTCCGAAGGTAAACTATGGACTTTGGGTAATTGTGATGTGTCATTGTAGGTTTATCCTCGGTGAAAAATGTACCATTCTGGTGAGTATTGTTGATAATGAGGGAGGCTATGCATGTGTGGAGTATGGGACTGTATGAGACACATCTGTAGCTTTCTCTCAATTTTACTATAAGCCTAAAATTGCTTTTAAAGATACAGTCTTAAAAATTAAAAAAACTGCATATTTTAAACATATGTTTTAGGTAATGAGTGGAATTTTTCTTACTAATATGAGGCATTTTCCCATGGCAACATTCCAGGAGGCAGATGGGAATTTTAAATCCATTGGCATGTTTCAAGGTACAGGCAGACCTCAGAGATATTGCAGGTTCACCTCCAGGCTACCATGATGTGAATATCAGAATAAAGCAAGTGATATGAATGTTTTGGTTTCCCAAGTGCACATAAAAGTTATATTTACACCGTATGTAGTCTGTTACATGTGTGAGAACACTGTCTAAAAAATGTACCTACTTTAACTAAAAAATGCTTTATTGCTTAAAAAAAAGCCAACTGTCATATGAACCCATTGGAAAAATGGTGCTGATGCAGTGTTGCCACAAATACTTAAGTTGTAAAAAAAAGATTACAACATCTGTGAAGCACAATAAAGCGAGGTACATTTTTATTTTTCTTAAAGCTTTATTTTATTGTTTTTGAGAGAGAGAGAGAGAGAGAGAGAAGAGAGAGAAGGGGGAGGGCCCAGAGCAGTGTCTGCAGTTGTGCATCATCAGTTTTTCTACACGGTTTGATTCCACACAGGTGGGTGGGAGCCAGTGGGAACTGGGCCGGGGGCCTCCCAAGTGGGAAGCACACCCAGTTTAGCATATGGGTCCACCCGGACCAGGGCGAGGACTCAATCCTCTAAACCCAGGGCTGCAAAGTGAGCAGTCAAACCGCTGAGCCATCCTGACATCCCCATGGGTACAAAAGTAAAGTATATCTTGAGGCACATTCAAAGGGATTAGAACATTATGTTCACTTTACCTTTTAGAAAACATTCCATTCTGGAGAATCTCATTTTAATGATTTCCTGCTAGTTTACTACCCGGGTCTTCCTCTTTCCTGTGAGATAGAACTACCTGTCTCATTTTCCAGGAGGGTCGTGGTGGTTATTACCACGACCAAGTTACTATTTTGTTGCCTCTTCTTGGGGTTGACATGGTAGGATTCTGACTTCCTTTGGGCAGCTGAGTCCAGGTAGAAACCTCATAACTTCCTTTCTTGTCTATTTTTTTCATTTTTTTTTATACAGATAAGAGACAACAGAACTGGAACAAAGAAGCTCATAGCTTTTTGGTATGTAATTGAAAATTTTCAAAATTAATTTGTTAGTGATATTTATGATATTATGACTTTGTTATTCTATTTTGTGAACCAATTTATAATAGCCTAGGCATATTTATCACTAGGTTAGGATGAATGCAGAGGGAAGCTAACAGTATTGATAAATAACCAACTATATTTTGTCCTATGGATTTCTCTTGAAAATAAATCCTTGATGGGGATTTCTTTTCAGTGGAAGAGTTCTTTAGTAAAGCAATTTATTTACGAAATTATCTTTTTGGCCCCCTCAATGGTAGGAATATACCATAACTATCAAAGTATTGTAGAAATATAATTATGTGAAAAATCTGTTTTATAAGCAACTATGTGTTCAGATGCCTAATAGTAAATTAAATTATTTAGAAATGAAGCATTTACTGATCTAAATTTACTAATAATTAAAATAAAACATTTATATTTAACATTATAATATAAAAATAAAATAATCTTAAGTGGTTCCTGCTTTTGAAGTTTAAAACTAATGATCTGGGCAAGACTGGAGTTCTTTATATGTGTGTCATTCTTGTTATTTCTTTGATTTTCTTTTTGTAAGTAATTTTAAAAGAATTGTATGTTTTAACATACAAGAATTGCATGACTTACATTTCTGGTTTGGTTTAGCTCTTTTTAAAGATGAAGTACAATCCTAAAGTTGCTGGGGGATACAAGGCAAGCATTCTTTCTACAGCAGTCTATGAAGGACAAATCCTTTTGTGAAGTGATGGATATACTGAAATTCTGGTAAATTTCCGAAAATACCAGTATATTAATTTAGGTGGGTTTTTTTTTCCATGAGCCAATAATAATCACTATTGTCCCCAGTATATACGTCCTATATTAATTTTAATTTTCATGCAACTGTCTTTGAAACATTGTTACTGATGACCCATTAGCCACCATCAATCTTTGGTGACCATTGTCCTCCTGTAATATTAAATCCCACGGTCCTGGTTGACCACATCTTAGCTGTTCAGACGTCTTCACATATATACACTCGTACTGTTTCCACGTGTGTGTATTGCAGATCTGCATTTATTGAGACAGATTGTATGACTCAGTTATAAGACTCCCATGTTACCTACTGTAGTAAAGAATGCTTTAGTTGCCATAACATTTGATGTTTCACTGAATAATTTTAAGTGATACTTTTCATACTCATACTTTTCATTGAGATGCAGGCAAAAATTGGCGAATTTTACCATCTTCCAAAGTTGTCAACTACTATTCCTACTAAAACACTTCTGAGTCTGAGATTAGGGGCCTCCCAATTATGAAAGGTCTCTAGAAAAATACTGGCCTGTCATCAAAAAGGGCATATTATAAAGAAATCCTGCATTGGATTAGATAAGCTCTCTGGTCTCTTGTAACATAAAACTTGATACTTCTTATAAAAGATGATAACTAACTATGCCACCAATGACCAAATTATATAATCTGAGTCTTTATTTATTTTATTATTATTATTATTATTATTTTATTGTTTTTGACATATATATATATAGAGAGAGAGATACAGTGACAGAGAGAGAACTGAACTGGGGGCACTCCCCAGTTCAGCACATGGGTCTGCACAGGCCGGGGCCGGGATTCGATCCTCGGTCCCCGGCACTGCAAAGTGAGCGCTTAACCCACTGAGCCATCCTGGCTTTCCTATAATCTGAGTCTTGTTAAACATTATAAAAGTTCTTGTCTTGACCACAATCAGGCACATATCAGAGTGGTGAAGAGTGTAGGGTCTGAACTCATGTGGCCTGGGTTTGAATCTTGTCTCTGACACTTACTAGCTGCATGACTTCGGTCACATGACTTAACCTTTATGTGCTTCACTTTTCTCATTTGTTAAATGGAGATTATAATGGTATCTCATAGAACTGGTGCCAGGAGCTAATGAGTTAATATGAACATCGCTCTTAGAACAGTATTTGGTACATATTAGGCACTTCATAAATGTTAGTTATGCTGAATGAATTCTACTGTCATCAGCTGAGGCATCTGTGCATCTTGGAGATATTATACCTTTGACACAAATCCTCCAAATTTATGGCCATTTTAAGAATGGAGTGCATCTGATAATGATTTCCACAAATTCCCAGCAACTTAATTCTTCAGGTATCCTTATATATTAGTTCCACCTGAGGCCAATATGAAGGCAAAGCTTGACTCTTCAATGCTTTTGACTTTTACCAGAATTGGGAGTGTCACTTAAAAAAAAAAATTATTTTATTGTTTGAGAGAAGGTGAGAGAGAAAGAGAAGTAGGGAGGGCCCAGAGCAGTCTCCATAGTTACATCATTAGTTGTGACATGGTTTCATTCCACATAGGTGGATGTGGGGCCACTCGGCGCGGGAACTGAACTGGGGGCCTCCCGCTGGGGAGGTCAGAACCTTCAAGGCCGAGACATCCTGGCAGTTGCTAGCTGTGCTGCAATTCAGCCTATGGGTTTGCACAGGCTAGGGCTAGGACTCAAACCCTGGACCTCATGATTGCAAGATGAGTATTCAACCACTGAGCTATCCCAGCATCCCTGTCACTCCTTCTATCACACTGCTTTTGTCCATTTTCAAGGCTCCATCTCTCATCTTCCTTTCATGCTGCGTGCAAAGCTTTCTGCATGTACTCAGACATGCTGGATCTCAGATTTTACAGCAAAAGCCTTATAATGCTATTTTTCAAGCAAAGCTAGATGTTTACCTATGAGAGTCTTGAACCAGCTACAAGGACAATGAAATGTCTTTCAACCTGATGCAAAGGTATACTTGTTGCTGATAGTCCTTTACTATAAGATAGGTTGTAGTTCAAGTGCATGTAGTGGGAGTAAACAGTATATGTTCGTTTCACATTTATGTGCCTACATTTCTGGCCCCATGATTATTTTGTGTTCTGTACAGAATTATGTTTTTGTTTTTTAACTTAAAATATTGTGGTAAAATATACATACCATAAAATGTATAGCCTGAACCATTTAAAATGTACAGTTCAGTGGTACTAAGTACATTCATGTTGTTTTAGCCACCACCCCATCCATCTGCATAACTCTTTTCATCTCGGAAAACTGAAAATTTATATGCATTAAACAATAACTCTCCATTTACCCCTGGCTGAAGTCCCTGGAAACCACTGTTATACTTTCTGTCTTTATGGTTTGTGACTACTACTCTAACTAGTTCATATAAACAAAATCATATAGTATTTGTGTTTTTGTGTCTGGCTTATTTCACTTAGCCTATGTCCTCAAAGTTCATCCATGTTGTAGCATATTGCACAATTTCTTTCCTTTTGAAAGCGGAATAATATTCTGTTGCGATATATACCATATTTTGCCTATCCATTCATCCATGATGGGCACTGGGTTGCCTCCACATTTCAGCTATTATGAATGCTGCTTCCATGCACATGGATGTACAATATGTATTTGAGATACTTCTATCAATACTTGTGGATACAGTAGACGCTTGGTTAACTAGAGGCCATAGGGGTTGGTAGATGCTGGATAAATGTTAAGTAGACTCTCTGTTAACCGGAACTCAAGCAACTGGCAAAGTTGCTTGAGTTCTGGTTAACAGAGAGTGTACTGTATATACTGAGAAGTAGAATTGATAGATCCTATGGAAATTCCATTTTTAATTTTTTGTGGACTGCCATACTGTTTTTCACAGCAGCTGTACCTTTTTACAATCTCACCAACAGTCTTTCAGAATTCTTGTCTAATTATTTTGACATATTCCTACTGGGCAGTGAATATTGTGACATTTTATGTGAACATATTTTGAAAACAACGTTATATTTTCCCTATTCTTTTTTTCTTACCCTGCCTATGGGAGTTATGTTCTAAGTCCTACTTAATGTTAATTTATGTTACCAGGTGATTCAGAGTGTCAGTGAACTTTTTCCAGAACAGGAACATGTGGGGCCAAGTCGCATACTTCTAATGGAAAAACAACTTGAACTCCAGAGATTTCTTGGCTGGTTTTAAAATAAGTTCTATGTTAAAATACTGTGTGCTGGCAGTGAAGAAATAGATGACCACATATGTTTTCTTCATGAAGGCTTGTAATTTTTTGCATAAAATTTACCAAAGTGAACAAGAATGAAGACAACTGGATTACAAAGAGAGAGTTGGCTAGCTGAAGAAACACTTATAGAGAGGTTATTCTTTGAAATAGGATCTGAAAGCTTTTTGAATTTTTAAGAGGAGATGTTAACATTTGAGCTGTTATTCTTTCTGGCTAATAATGTTTGTGCTTTCTTAAATTTTGGTTCAAAAATATGAAAATAGCTTTCTAAGGCACAGAATCCAAAACTGATAGGCATCAGCAGAAAAATCTCAAATCTCATGAGGTTATTTCTCCAAATTAATGAGGATACTTTTCCAGAGCACTTTCTGCATTTAGTGTTTATAGACAGTGTGAAGAGACAGGAGGAGGAATACGCTTTCTTCAGGAGCAAAAGCTTTCTTGTTGAAAGACATTTTATTTTCCCTTGGTTTATTATACTCAGTAGAAATATTAATATCATTCTTAATAAAATTACCTTGCAACTAAAGTGTTCAAAAAAGGGACTAAAGAATACTAGATTTATTGGGGTGGTAGATGGGAGGGGGTTTGGGGGCAGGTAAAAAGGTGAAGGGATTAAGAAGTGCAGATTTGTAGTTACAAAATCATCATGGGGATGTAAAGTAAAGCATAAGAAATACAGTCAATGATACGGTAATAACTGTGTATAGTGCCAGGTGGGTACTAGAGTAGTCAGAGGGGGTCATTTCTTAAATTATATAAATATCAAACTACTATGCGGTACACCTGAAGTTATATATAAAATAATATTACATGTCTAAATAAACACATGAATGAATAATAAGCAAACAAATCAATAAGATGTAGAAAATTCCCATCAATTAAAAAAGGGACTAAATACCTCGGGTCTATGTCAGTTTACTTTACACAGGAAACATTTAAACATATGGCTGCATGGCTGCCATTTAGCAAAGTGACCTTGCTATGCCTTGTTCATGCCGGACACACTCCTAGTCCTAACTCAGTGCCTTTGCATTGGCTGTTCTCTAAACCAGTGCTGCTCCATTCTCCCATACCCACAGGTTGTTTGCTCACCTCTTTTGGGTCTTAGTCAAATATTGGCTATTTAGTGAGGCCATTCCTGTTCACCCATAAAATGACCACCCTTTTCTTCCCTATTCTATTTAATCGGTTTACCTCCTTTGAGTATACCATTTATTCTACTTATTTATCTTGTTATTTCTTTGTCTACCTTATAAAATGTAAAGCCTTTAGGGCCAGAGGTTCTATGCTGTTCGTCTTCAGGCTGTTAAACTGTACCTGGTGTGAGCTAACACATGTTTGATGAATGAATAACTGATTGGTAGCCTAAGCCATAAGCTTGCCCCTGTTTTGAGGATGTGGGGGCCATATAATTGAATGCCTCAAGGAGGGCAAGAGGCAATTCCTTGAAATAAAAAATGCTGGTCAGACAAAAATTTAGAATGTCCAATGAAAATCCTTCTGGCGAGTATTGAGAAATGGAGGTTTGTATTAAAAAGGGATAAGATTAGTTGGTACAAGAAAGCAGCAGGCTTTGAAACCTGATAATATTTTTCCAATTTGTTTGGTTTTCAGTGTGCATAATTGTCCTTATAATGGTCTTTAAAAGGTTAGGTAATTTTGTCTAGAAAAAAATTATGGGGAAAATAATTTTCTCAGATTTTCTGAATAATTTGCTTTTTAATTGCAATTAGTTTTTACTCCCCACTGACCAGTGTATTAAAAAATAAGTTAGACTTCAGAAAGAAATATTTTATTTTTTTCAGGCGAGCAGGTTGCAAGATAGTTTATAAGACAATCTGTCTATATTAGATTTTTTTTGACTGTTTACCTGCATCCAAATGAAATATTTGAACTTAATTTCAGGCTGAATAATTGACAGGTTAAAAACTGTATCTAGGAAGTTTTTATTTGTATCTAATTTTTCTCCCTCAGTCAGTCTTGCTAGCACTCTATTTTTATTGATTTTGTTCAAAGAACTAGCTTTGGGTTTCATTAATCTTCCTCATATTTTTCTATTTCATTGATTTCTGCCTTTATTTTTACTATTTCTTCCTTGGGTTTACTATTTGTTTTAGGTTCACGTATTGAACCCTTAGTTTATTTGTTTTCATTTCTTGTTATTTTTTGATAAGTGTATTTAAGGTATAAATTTTCATCTAAAAATGCTTTAGTCATGTCCCCTAAAAATTTTGACATGTATTGTTTTCAATGGTAATAAATTCTAAATATTTCCTATTTGATTTTCTTCTTAATCCAAATTTTTTTTGGTAGTGTGAGATTTAGTTTCCAGACATATAGATTTTTTTTAAAGATTTTTTTTTTTTTACAGAGAGACAGAGATACAGAGACAGAGACAGAGAGAAGGGGGAGGGCCCAGAAAAGTCTCCATAGTTGCACATCATTGGTTTTTCCACATAGTTTCATTCCACAGGTGGGTGGGGCTGCACAGGGCAGGGACTGGGCCGGGGTCTCGCCCTGGTGAGAACTGAACTGGGGGCACTCCCCAGGTCAGCATGTGGGTTGGCGCGGGTCGGGGCGGATTAATTCGATCCTTGGTCCCCAGGGCTGCAAAGTGAGCGCTTAACCCACTGAGCCATCCCAGCTTCCCCTAGATTTTTTAAAGCTACATCTTTATCATTAATTTTTATAATTAATGCATTATAGTCAGAAAACGTGATCTGTGTTAAGTTGAATATGTGAAATTTATCAAGGCTCCCTTTGTAATATGGTGCTTTGTCAATTTTTGACAGTATGTCACGTATGTTGGAAATGAGTATGCATTCTCTGTTTCTCAAGTATAGGGTTCTGTTCATCTAACTTCATGAACCTGTGTCAGTTGCATCATCTGCATATCTGTTCCTTTTTGTCTGCTTAAGCTCTGATATTTGAGAAATGTGTGCTATAATCTTCAACTATATTGCTGACTTAATTTTTTTTTTCAGTTCTGTGATATATTTTGAGGCAACATATTTATAAGTGTATAAAGGTTATATTTTCTGACTTTATTTTCATCAATCTATATTATGTTACATATGTGAAATATATATTTAGCATGAATTTTCTTTTTCATGTATTAAAATTATCACTACCAGCTTTAGCAGATATTGTCAGTTTTCTAAAATGGTTGCCCTCATATTCACTCTCACCAGCAGTGTTTGAGAGTTTTCATTGGCTCTAAAACATCTGGCTCTTGGTATTACCAGTTCTTTACAATTTCACAATTTTGTTGAGTGTTTAGTAGTATTCCTTTGGGGTTTTGCCTTGCATTTCTCTATTGTTAATGAGATTAAGCACCTTTTCTTATGATACATATATTGCCTAATTGATATCCTCCTTTGTGAAATGGCTATTAAATCTTTTCTCATTTTTCTCTTGGACTTTCTGCCTGTTTCTTATTGATTTATAGTTCTTCATGTGTTCTGATATATAACCTTACATAGGTTATATGTATTGCACATATCTTTTCTTATTCATTTGCTTGCTTTTACAATCCCTATTGCTGTGTTTTGGAGAGTAGAAATTCTTAATTATAATGTCTTCTAACTTATCAGTTTTTGCCTTATGGTTAGAGGTAATGAGGAAATGGCAGTATTTTCCATAAATGACACTGAAACAATTGGTTATTAATTTAAAAATTAAACTGGACTCTTATTTAGAATCATAATATAAGTCAAGGAAAAGTACATTGTAGACATAATATGAAAGACAGAAACAACAACCAAAAAAACAAAACAAAAAAAAAACAAAAGCAAAACAAAACAAATTCCAAAAGTTGTAGAAGAAAATGTAGGATAATATCCTTATGACCACAGGATAATTAGATTAACAAAAAAGCACCCACTATAATCAACCTTTACAATCTAGAGTCTTTTAATTAATGTACATATCCTTCCATTCATTTAGACCAGGGGTGTCTAAACTTTTCGCTGCTCTGTGCAACATTAGAAGAAGAAGAATTGTCTTGGGCCACATATAAAATATGCTAACACTAACCATAGCTGATGAGCTATAAAAAGTCACAAAATATCTCATATTTTAAGAAAGTTTACGAATTTGTGTTGGGCCGTGCTCAAAGCTGTCCTGGCTGCATGCAGCCGGCAGGCCACAGGTTGGACAAGGTTGGTTTAGATCTTCTTTCATTTTCTTCAATACTGTTATATAGATTCTTTCCCCCATAGAAATTGTATACATCTTTTGTTGGATTCATTTTAATCTATTTGGAATTTAGTAATGTTGCTCTATATATCTTCTTTAAAATGTTATTTTCATGCCATTTGCTGCTGGGATGTAGAAAAGTTATTGATTTTTACCTATTGACCATGTATCTAGCTACACTTCTTTGTCCAGATTTTAGTTTTAGTAATTCATTTGTAGATTACTTTCTACATGTAAAATTATATCATCTGAAAACATTGACAGTATTTTAAATCGTTATAATGCTTACCATTTTTTTATGAGCACTTCTGATACAATGTTGTTGCATTATAATGAGCATCTTTGGTTTATTTCTAATATCAAAGAAAAAGATTCAACATTTCACCATCAAATGTGTGATAGAAGAAGTAAGGAACACCTTACTGAAAATGGAGGAGGAAGGACCTCTTTGTTTTTTGCCCATGAGAGGAATTTGGGAAAGGCTTGGCTTGAGTGTTCATATCTGATTCATGTGGTTTCAGGGGACTGGTTGAGACAGGAGCGTTTATTTTAAGATCACTTTTACATCCACACATCTGGAGCCCTGGAGTTCCTCAGTTTCTCCTTCTCCAAGGGGCACTTCATTCTTCTGGGGCTGTCCGTGTGGCAGCCTCAAAGGACCTGGACTTTGTAAATGTCATCTGACTTCCCCCTAGAACAAGGGTTCCTCTTTCAGATCTAAAATTCTGTGATTGTGAGTCCCTGAGGTCATATAAATTGCAATTAAGCATAATCATTTAATTAAAAAAACAAAACAATTTTTAATACAAATTCTTGACATTACCAAATTTCAGTCGTAAGGAGTAAAAAAAAGAATTGATGGTTCCTTGTTTTTGTGATGATAGAATTTTACTTTGCAGATTAGGTGAAGTTATTTAGGGCAGTGAGAGGGTGGCAGGTCATGTATAAGCTGAATGACAGGAGGTAGGTGTAAGACCGTGTGTAGGTGAGGTGTGAGTAAGAAAGGGAGTATGAAATGAAGAGAGTGGGTTGGCCACAGGAAGCTGTCTGGAAAAAAAAAAAAGTCTTTGGCTTTACTTAATCAGAAGCAAGAATAAAACAACCCAAAGACAAATGGAAAATCTCACACACGCAAGTCTGTAAAGGATTGAAAACAACAACAACAAAATATGCATGTTCCAAAAGGGTGAACTGAAGTGTCTGGCCAATTACAATCTACTCTTAATTTTTGTATGACTTCTCAAGACTTCATTCAGTAACATAGTCTCATTAAAAAAAAACAACCACAGGGAAGCCGAGATGGCTCAGTGGGTTAAGTGCTCACTTTGCAGCGCCGGGGACCAAGGATTGAATCCCGGCCCCAGCCTGTGAGGACCCATATGCTGAACTGGGGAGTGTCCCCAGTTCAGTTCTCACCGGGGTGGGACCCTGGCCCAGTTCCTGCCCTGTACAGCCCCACAGCCACCTGTGGAATGAAACTGTGTGGAAAAACCAATGATGTGCAACTATGGAGACTGTTCTGGGCCCTCCCCCTTCTCTCTGTCTCTGTCTCTCTCTGTCAAAAAAAAAAAAAAATCTTTATTAAAAAAACATAAATAAAAGAGCAAAAACTTAGAAATAAACAAAATATTCTTTTGAAAACTCAGATTTCTGCTTTTATAATTCTAGTATTTGAAAATACTGTGTAATTGAAATTTAAAAAAATGGCAAATTACGGAGTCAGAAAAAGGTTTCAGTCTCTGGTCTCAGGTTAAACAGTGTACTTAAATGTTTGTCCACTAGGTGTCTCTTTGCTTACATGTTATGAGTCCAGACAGTTTATTCCTGAAGGCAATAGTTTATGGATTGATGACTCAATATTGGGGTTTTTAAAAATGGCTTTAATTTGATATTAATAGTTCCTCCTAAAAATAAATGAATGTGTCTTAGTTACATCTGTCACTTTTGCTTTAGAAAGTTTGGAGACGTACCCAGAATTGTCAGCAGATACAAAATATAGGGACTTGCTTTATAGCTGTTGGCAGACCAACACCGGTAGAAGTCTTCAATTTGACAGCTTGCCCATTTAAGGTTCTGAACAGGAGGTCATCCCACATTTCTTTCTGGATGAAGCCTTGACAAGGATGCTCAAGTCCAAAACAAGCTGCATTTGGCTCTCCAATCTCTTTCTAGGACCTATATGCCTGATGATCAGATGCTTCAAAATCTCCCAACAGTGCTGATCTGTGGTTCCACATTCGGCCCTTTGGCATCCATTACTCTGTCACACAAGATCCCTCTGAATTGTTCAAATGTGGTAGATAGTTTTCCTACTCTATCTTGTGTTATAAGCAGGTTCAATATCAGTCATCAGATAGCTGTGAGGTGCCCACTATACGCCGGGCCTAGAGTGTCTGTAAGAAGTATCGACTCATTCATTCTGTAAGAATGGAATGGGGCCTACTATTTGCAGAAAAAATTAAGCACACTGTTAAAGAGAAATTGAAAAGGCAAAGATTATTATGAGTTAGATAATTCTGCTAATATCCAAAGGGCCCTGAGCTTGGAAATTGAAAACCTGAATTCAAACTCTGACTTTATAACTTGCTAGCTTTGTAAAGTAGTCAACCTGCTCTGTGTATCAGCCTCTTAACTTGTAAAAGTACAGGTAATACTACTTTACAGAGCTGATGTGAAGACTGAAAACAGTTTGCAGTAATTCTGCCAAATATCATGAACCTTTCCCTTCATTATACACAGTAGTTCAGCTCCTCCTGGTGTCTACCTCTCCTGTCTGAATGGGCCTTGGGCAGTATACCTTTCCAAAATTATAAGGCCCATCAAAGTGGTATTTCCCAAATGAAATAGCTAACCAGATGAAAGAGACTAGCACTCCAACTCCAGAGCAATGGGTACAAAAAGGAGTCAGGTTTTATAACAGTTTTTCTTTTTCTGGTTTCCTTCCAGCCAGCAATGGTCTGGGCCAGAGGCCACTTGTACCAAGGTCTACCTATTCACTTCCGTGGAAAGGGTATGCAGTGGAAGGTTTTTTAGCAAAGCTGAATTAAAGTGATTGGCTGCCTTAGAGCTGTTCGCACACGGTCTGGATTGCATAAGCAGAACATATGATTACTATTCATGTGGAACTATTTAGGGATGCAAATTGCAGAAAGGTAAGGGCCATCTGAATTTGCCATTCTTGTCTGGCCCAGTTTAGAGCACTGCATCGGCTCTCACCTCCACAGGCACGGTGAAGAGAACTTAAAAACCAGGTGTTGTGAACATAGGGGCTGCCATTGTAGGGAGCCAGGTGTGCTCATGGGAAGGACCGCAGTGGACCTACTAATAGACATTTTGCCTAGAGGCTACCAGCGCTCCTGGTGACCTCATCATTGGCCTGGTGGTCCTTCCCCTACATGATATAGCTTCTTCTTGGGGCTAGTACTAACCTTTGAGGAGGCTTCTTGGGTTCTGATCATAAATTCCTTAAATCAGACCTAAGCATGCATCTAGTTTGGATCTTAGAATGACTAACTCCTAGAACTTCCATGGATCTGTCACTGGTCTTGGAGAGGAGGCAGGTGCATGAGACAAGAAGATTGTATCTGCACTGGTGCACAAGGCTGTGTGTGTGTGTGTGTGTGTATGTGTGTGTGTGTGTAGGGTATGTGCAAGTATATTTTGCAGGGCCCTAGCCTATATAAATATTTTGAATACCCAAAAGTCAGAGTGCTAGCTTGATTCTGGAGGGCTGATCATTGAGGAAGTTGGCATTGTGGAATTTAGGACAATCATAGGAACTGGATCAACTCCACAGAGATGAGGCTTGGTGTTCTTCAGGCATCTGGTCAACCCCAAGCTCTGGTGAAGGGAAAATGCCTCATCAGGCATGAGGTGCACATGGGCAGTGCCCCGCTATGGCCCCAGGGAGGGATCAGCAGGGCTCTGCTTGCCTGAGCCTGTTGGCATGCTGTGGGTGCAGACCACAAACGTCAAAATTCCAGTTCTGGAGACCCACAGAAGGTCAGGAGACCCCTCCAGTCCAGAGATGCAAGGGAACTTCATGCTTCCCAGAGGGACATGCCCAACAGCCATTTGTGTTTAGTGGAGGTTCTTTCAGAACGAAAGAGGCAGATTGTTTGAGATCTATTGCAGTTTGCCACCTGCTTGTTACTATGGTGAGACAGTTCCTTGGGAGCAGAGATTGGCATGATTGGCTGAAAGAAGCGTTTTTCTCCCCCCCCTAGATTTGTGAATTTTTATGTCTAAGACTTGATAATTAGGACTGACAGCTTATTTAGAAATGCAAGAAAGAAAAGTAAGGAAGAGGCCTGACCATTTCCACAGATAATGTATGCATCGCAGTATTTAGTGGTGTTGGAAAGAAAGTAATTTTAATTCTCATAGTTTCTTGTTTTAAAAAAAGCCATGGCTCTTAAAGCCATCTGCCAGTTTATCCTCAAAATGGAGAGAAATGATTAGAAACAGTGACCGTAAAAAAGAGAAATGACAAAGAATGAGAATATTTTATAGCATGTAGGAAAGGAACTTGCATCAGAGTGACAAAAGAGCTTAAGTTCAAAAGAAAAAAAAATTGAAATAACTCGAGTAAGGATATTTTTTTCCTTTGTAAATTTTCTGGGCAAAGCAACAACCCCAGACCAGCCCCACCTCATATATCACTGTACCTACACTCACTAGGAGGTCTCCTTGCATTTTGTTGCTTACATCTCTCCTACTCTGACTTGAGAAATCTCCTGCTAATTGGCAATCCTAATGAATTATTTCTTGTCATTGGCTTTTCTATATGAGCAAAGATGAATTTTCTCTCCTGCTTTCCCTGGCATTGTGCTGGTGGACTCACTTAATAGAAGATGATTGCTCACAGACAGCTCTCATTGCTGGTGAAGTGTGCACTTATTGCCACATGTATTATATGCCTTTTGATGACTGAGATGGCTACATCAAGAATGAGCAGCATTTTCTGTTTTCTCTTTCACCCCAGTTTCTGCATTTAGAGAAATTCACATTATTTGCCTGCATTCATGGACTTTCTAGAAACCCGTGCGTGGCTCTAAGAAAGTCTTGTCAAATGTTAGCATTGTAATTGTAAAGGATAAGCGTGTTATCATTTAATTGGTAGGCCTTAAAATTTTAGTTCAGAGTTATGTTCTTTTCACTGAGGGCTCTGTGGAAAAAAGAATAAACCTAGCACATTGTTCATTTCAATTGGAAAAATGATCTCGAAATCACCATAAATTGTCTTCTTTTAAAAAAACCACTAAAGCATTAGACATGGTGCTTGCTTTGCTGCGCCAGCCCCCAAATTATAATGACTATTGGGGGATAATGAAGACAGTTACTTTGGGATCAGTTGAACCTAAAACTCCCTTTAGTGAATATTTCTATTTTAGTTCTTCAGAAAGTACTAATTGCACTAACAACTGCCTTAGTTATCAATAGAGCATTTGTTCCATATTGATATTCTTGGTGTATTGATGTCTTCTGGTGTTTAAAACAATATAGGATCAGAGACCCTGTTCCCAACTTGATGAACTTACCAAGCAGTTCCTAAAATAGTTGCAAGAACAAATTTGCATTTTGTTTGTGCCTAAAACACAATGGAATGATTCTTTACCAGCTTCTTAGTCAGTTCAGGCTGCTATACAAAATACCGTAAACTTAGGAGCAGACACTTATTTCTCACAGCTCTGGAGGCTGGAAGAACGACCTCACGGTGCCAGCACAGTCGGGGTCTGGTGAGAGTCCTCTTCTGGGTTCCAGGCTGCTGACTTCTCCTGTGTCCTCCTCTAGGGGAAAGAGAGTGAGCTGGCCCTGTGGCCTCTTCTTCTAAGGGCACGAATCCCATTTCCAAAGGCCCCACCCTCGTGATCTAATTGCCTCCCCAAAGCCCGACCTCCAAATACCATCACATTAAGGATTAGATGCCAACATGAGTTTCTTTGGGGGGTTGGGGAGGGGTCAGGGATGGATACAAACACTTAGTCCTTAACAACAAGAATATATTAAGGAAAACATATTTTTGAAATTAACTTTATTATTCACTTGTTAACGAAATGTGTTTTCCACTTTTTAGTTATAGTGGTCATCAGAAACAGATTTATTGGATTAATTTAATTAAATTAATATTTTATTTTATTTCACAACTTAAAAACACAATGACCTCATTGTTTTGGCAAATTTTCATGTTGTGCTGTTAAGCAGTTGCTCTTTAAAAAAGTATCTCAAATATGACTGAGAAAGCTATTCTCTTAAACTCTGAAACAAAGGTACCAATGATGTTGCTGGGAGAGTAGGCAGTTTAATCAACCTTGAAGTGTGAAAGTGATTTTATTTGATGAAACCTGTTATCACACTTACTCAAACCCTTCAGCTGTGTGCTAATTCCATTAGGAAGAATAGTTTTCTATAACAAAGCTATTTCTAAGTAATTGCTCCCATTCTAGGTAATTGCTACCGCTCATTAAGCATAAACTGTGCCCTATATGTGTCCCATATGATAGTTCGTTTAATTCTCACAAAAACCTATGAGCTGCTTGCTTATTATTTCTGTTTAATAGATGAGGCATCTGCTATTCAGAGAAATTAAGTGATTATCCTAAGTTTCCATGTTTACCAACTAGCAAAGTGAAATCTGCTTGACAGATCTGTGTTTGCAGTAGTTTCAAAATATATTTTTTTATTGTGTAGCCACAAAATAATTTGGAAAACTTATGTAACTCCTTATACTTTAAATTGCCTCCTAGAGTTTTATCATATATTTAAAGAGTTACAAAAGATGTAATTTCTGGCATATTATAAATCTTAATAGTCAAAATGGTTATATTTCTCTTTAAATATAAACTATGAAGTAAAACATATAAATGCTATGTCCCACTATTTTTTTAAAAAGTAATCTTGTTTTAAATTCTACATTGTTCTTTTTTCCCCACTGAACCTCATATTTTCATTTCACTACCCTGTTTGTTATCCAATTATATAATATTTTTATGTGTGAAAAAAAATTTTTTTTTCTTTTTTTCTTTTTAAAGATTTATTTTTATTGTCTTTTGACAGAGAGAGACAGAGAGAAGGAGGAGGGCCCAGGGCAGTCTCCATAGCTGACAGCATTAGTTTTCCATATAGTTTCATTCCACAGGTGGGTGCGGGGCTGCACAGGGCAGGAACTGGGCCGGGAGCCTCCTGCATAGACCCCAGTAAGAACTGAACTGGGGGAAACACCCCAGTTCAGCATATGGGTTCACATGGGCTGGAGCCAGGATTTGATCCCCGAACCCCAGGGCTGCAAAGCTCAATCGCTGAGCCATCCCAGCTTCCCCCAAAATATTTTATTGAAAATTTTATCTTACATTTCAGCAAAAAATGCACATTTAAATTGAAATTAGTTTAACATTTTTGAGGTAACATAGTTTTTTAAGCCACAAAAATTTTATTTTGAATGAATTATTATTATAATTACTATTAGTGCATAGTTTAACTAACAGCATGAATATGTTACAAATTGTGACACTAGATTAACACAAGGTAAATATTGTTTTGCCATATTGCATTATTTAGTGAGATAGATGAGGGTTTCCCTTTTATGCAATATACCCATTCATGAATGTTATTTATTGCTAGAGTGAGAAGAAATTTTAATCCTATCACTGATTTTCATGCCTATAAGCACTTAAATCTATTTTTATTTTTTTTCTCCATTTTTTTTAATTGTTAAATTTATTGGGGTGACATTGGTTGATAAAATTACATAGGTTCCAGGTATAAAATCTAGTTTTCAAATAAACAATAAACAAACAAATAAATAAGAAGGAACAAAGCCCTGTTTGAAATCCTCCCAAGTATATACCAACTTCCACATGGCACTCTATCAAAACAACTACTCTTAATGATTAGTGGACAATTAAAATAGAGTCTTATTTAGTTTTTTTGAAAGCAAATAATTGGAACCTCTTGATTTACAAGTTATTTGTTACCCTGTCATTAGGCTCTGATATATTTTTAAGTCCTAGGAGTTTTACAAAAATTCTTTATCAAGACATATTAACTAACTACTACTTCTTCCTTTAACTCTTCACTTATAAGCACCTTGCTTAACCTAATATTCTCAGAATGGGTTGGAACTATGGAAAAATTGTTACTTTCAAAACACACTTGCTAGCATCATTTTTATTTTTCATAAACTGCTTTTATTATGTGCTTTATAAATATTTTAATTAAAATATTGGAGGGAAAGCCGGGATGGCTCAGAGGGTTAAGCGCTCGCTTTGAAGCCCTGAGGATGGAGGATTGAATCCCGGCTCTGGCCCAGGCAGACCCACATGCTGAACTGGGGTGTGCTTCCCGAATGCGGTGAGGCCCCCAGTTCAGTTAAAAAAATATATATTGGAGCTACATATTTATATTATTAAAATATAGATGCCACGTGCCCTATAACATGGTTAGCTGAATTGGTTCTCATTGCCCAAACAATAAGAAAATGTACTTACATGAGTCTCTCTGACCAGCATTTCACTTCCTAATTCTTTCTGGATTGTGGGTATGTACTTTGTATGGAAGAAGACAAACAAAATTTGAGTTTAAACTGTTTTGATGGTTCTTATGCTCTAGATTATCTTTGAATTATTTTGTTGACATTTTAGATTTCATATATGTCAACCACTTCAAAAAATATGGTGTGATCACAAAATACGATGAATGTTTAAATAAAAACAATTTATTTCAGTACAAGATACATTACCGTTAATTCCCCTCAAAATACTCCCCCTCATTTTGAGCACACATTTCCCATTGTTTTTGCCACTTCCTGAAGCAGTTCTGAAAGTTCTTTTTTTGTGAATGTCTTTAGATGCTCTATAGTGGCTGCCTCTCTTTACCTTTGGCATTCTCATTATCCAGTCAGGGTACAATACTACGCACATTGTGGAGTTGATTATGAGCAATGTCCTGTGAGAGATTTGGGGTGGGGTGCAGGGACCAGGATGAGACTGTGATGATACTGTGATGGTTACGAGAGCAGGCTCAGGCTCTGGGTTAGAATTCAGAAATATCCATTTACCAACTTTCTTCTCTAAATTGCCCAGGTTGTCTCATCTAAGTCATGGGACTTGTAACGAATTATTAGTATGGTGGTTCTAACAATCATATGGCATGATACAAGAAAATCATCAATTGGCCAGGCACATAGTAACTACTTAATAAGTGCAATAAGTTTAGATGGGGTGAGGCCAATTAGCCATCTGGGTAGAGTCAGGAAAGATTATACCACAATGATTTATATCATATTTAAAGGCTATATATAGTTGATCTTTAATAAATGCTTGATTAAGGAATAAATGTTTTATGACAATAAAATAATTCAATGAGCATTGATTACATTAGGCTGTGCTAAGAGCATTCTAAAGATATTTTCTCACTTAATTTTTATCTGAACCTCAGAAGCAAATATTATCCCCGTTTTATGTATGGGACTGCAGGGGCCACAAAATATCAGATACCTGCCCATGATTCCACAATAAATTCCTAAACTGGGATTTGAATACAGTCCAGACCAATCCCAAAATTTATTCTTCTGCTAATTCACCAAACTCCTTTAACTAAAAGCACGGCTGAGTTCAAGCTAGGTTTTGCTTACTATTACTACATATATACTCAATGAATAGATGCTAACATAAACTGCCATAAAGAGTCAAAAATATTTATAGCATTTTTATTTTGTAAATACTTATTGTAAAAAATACATAGGGGAATAAAAAATAAATTACTGTTTATTCCAACTTTCATAGATAATTACTGCACACATTTTGCTGTAAATATCTTCAGACTTTCCTTCCCCAGTGCACTGATGTATGAGAGGGCTGTCCCCCAAAAATCCAACCCTTGTCAATATCATGAGCATGGGTATGTGGCTGGATACTTTCTGGACAGCCCTCAGATGGGCTGTATGTGGATAAACCGATATTTTTATGATAAAAGATGAACAGTGTCACACTGGGCATGCTTTTTAACGCCCTTATTATTAAGGATATATTGTAAAACTCTTTGCGTGGATGGTATGATAGTAAATAGCTTAGCTGATGGCACATAGTAGAGACACAACAGATGTCAATGACCATTGCAATTGTCATCATCATCATCATTATCATCATCATCATCACCATCATCTTGAAAAAATGTCCTCTGGTAAAACTGTAACAGTTTGACATTTCAACAACAAGAAATTATTTATTTCAACACACCTCTACCAAATGTGGTTTTATCACTAATTTTCTGGTGTGTGTGCGCATCAATCTTAAAGACTAAAAATGGAATATTGTCAGGACACCAGGATAGCTCAGTGGTTGAGCACTGGACTCACCATTGTGAGGTACAGGGTTTGATTCCTGGCCCTGGCCTGTGCAGCCCCATACGCAGCATAGCTGGTAACCCCCAGGACGGCTCAGCTGTGAAGGTTCTCATCTCCCATAAGGGAGGCCCCTAGTTGGGTTCTTGCCCTGTGCAGTCCTGGATTCACCTGTGTGGAATGAAACCATGTCACAACTAATGATCTACAACTATGGAGACTGCTCTGGGTCCTCCCCTCCCCCTACCCCTCACCTTCTCTCAGACAATAATATAAAAATAAAGTGAATGCTATTTTATATTGCACTTATTTTATTACTAATAAAATTAAATATTAATGATGTGTATTTTTTATTTTGGAAAATTTTCTTTACCTAGTCTATTAGTTTGCTTATTATTTTCTTATTGGTGTATAAAAACTCTTTATGATTCCTATATATGAAATGGGTATCTAACATTTTCACCAGCTTGTGGTCTGATTTTTAAAATTTAGGTCTTAGTGTATTTTTAAAATAAGTTACAAATTAAGTAAACAATTGTATCAGTATTTTTGACTTGGGTTTTTCTCTTTGCCAGTTCACCGATAAATGTTTTATTCATATCTATGCAATACAAATACAGCATTTTTAACATTAAAAAGGGGTATCCATTCTTCAAAAGCTGGGAACCACTGGTAACAAATTAAGGTTACACGGGGGTATGGACCTTTATTTGTGGTGTCACTGGGAAGGGATTGAAAGGCTGTTGGCTTTGGGGAGAGTTTCAGTGGCTTGTAGATGTTTAACAAGTTTCTTGCTTGTCAGATTCTGAAAATATAAGTTTTTCTTTTCTCTTTGTTTTCATCAGCTTTTCTTGAAACCACAGAGCCTTTTGTTTTTCAGGTAAATCCACTACAAAGAGCAACACATCAAAAGAGGCCCATCTTCCTTTAAAGCTGGGACTTGTGAGGCAGAGGAATTAGTTACGTTTCTGAAATTGTTTAGTTAATATCATCACAGTAATAGTAATGGATCCAAGAGTTCTACATATTACATGGTGTCATTCATCACTTTTCACTTTTTACAGATATGTTTATATATAATATGATAATAAGTACATGAATAATATACATGTCTTGCTCTAGAGTTGGAAGGATACTGACAAATGTGTCCATGGAATTCTGGCTTATTTTATAAACTCAGTTTTAAACAGTTGGCCTATTGAGTTCTGCACTAAAAAGCTAGTTACTGAATTGCTTTTATTGTGAAATTCATTAATTGAAATAAAAATGTTCCCCCACTCCTCTTCAACGAGTTAGAGATATATGCAGGGAAGCTGGGATGGCTCAGCGGGTTAAGCGCTCACTTTGCAGCCCCAGAGCCCAAAGATCGAATCCCGGCCCATGTGGACCCACATGCTGAACTGGGGTGTGCCCTCAGTTCAGTTCTTGCCGGGGCCTATGCAGGAGGCTCCCATCCCGGTTCCTGCCCTGCGCAGCCCTGTGCCCACCTGTGGAATGAAACTATGTGGAAAAACAGATAATGTGCAACTATGGAGACTGCTCTGGGCCCTCCCACTTCTCTCTGTCTCTGTCTGTCTCTTTGTCTGTCAAAAAACAATAAAAATAAATTAAAAAAAAAAAAGGGATGCATGCTTTTATGAATACTTTCATCTCGTGTTGAATTGAAATCTTTTTTCTCTTCTAGCTTTTGTTCCAATTTGACATCATACATGGCTACAGATGGCAATATTCTTGTAAGTACCCTTTGAAATACTCTGAACTTTAGATAGAAATAGTTAGATGAATAAGAAACTAGAGAAATTGATTTTAAGTTTGGCTAACTAATTATTGTCCTCCATTTTATTAGCTACAAAGGAATTAATACTGTATTTTTCCATGTATAAGACTGTATTTTTGTCTAAAATTGTTAGGCCAAAAATTGGAGGCCATCTTATATATGGAAGTAACCTGTGTGTTGATGTCTTAATGTTGGGTTAGTAAAGTAGGGGTCATCTTATACATGGTGGCACCTTATACACAGAAAAAATATGGTAATCCTTTGTTAGGTTTCAAGGTTTTCTTATGAGCATCAAGCATTTGTTTAAGACTCCTAGCTATTTGCTTTTAAAGATCAAGAATGATAACCATGATTTTTAATGTACAGTACATAAATTATCTGTGTGTTTTAAGTTAACTGTGGTACTAGTGCACTGCTCATGCAACCTCTATGGGAACAAATTCTGGTAATTATTACACTGCAATTGTAGATTCCTTTAAAAATAATTTTATAGCCATAAATTTTCCTAAGTTAGGTAAATCAACTGAGCAATTACTGGTATAATTATCTCTATTAGAAGAGGAAACGTACAGGGAAATTTGAGAAGTTGATATTTGCAACATAACATTTCTTTGTTTTCTTTTTACTGTTACATTTATTAGAGTGACATTTGTTAGTAAAAATTACATAGGTTCCAGGTGTACAACTCTACAGTATTTTGTCTGTGTGTTACAATATGTGTTCACCACCCAGAGTCAGCTTTCTTTCCATCCCCCTATATTTAGCTTTCCTTCCCTCCTCTTTCACCTCACCCCCACCCCCACCCCCCTCACCGTCAGGTAACCACTAAACTATTGACTATATCCATGAGGTTTTGTTTCTTTGTTGCTTGCAGTTTTATATTCCACATATAAGTGAAGTCATATATTTCTTAGCTTTTTCTGTCTGGCTTATTTTGCTTAGGATGATGATCTCAAATTCCATCCATGTTGTAGCAAATGGCAGTATTTCATCTTTTCTTATAGCTGAGTAATATTCCATTGTGTATGTGGATCACAGCTTTTTAGTAGAAGGGAATATGGGGTAGTGTGGGACTGTATGGTGTACATCTTCTGGCAAATCTAATGACCTTTTGATAGATGCATAAGTTAGAGTTTTTGGAATAGAGCCAAAAGCAGAATCACAAGTAGGGTGTTGAGAGAATACAGTATAGGTTTTCTGCCAAATAGGGAACATGGACAATGGTTTCCTGATGCAAATTAGGAAGTGGATGTCAAGGAGAGTTGTAGCAATAGTGACAGAAAAATTGAGTGAACTAGACAGCTCCTGGAAGGGACCCCTTATTACAAAGCAGGGCAGATGGAAAATTCTCTATTTACTTTAACAGTTTTGTGTCCCAGAGCTAGAGAAAGCAATGAGAACACTTTAATTTTCATGCTAATTTTAAATAAGGAGGAATAGCTTGCTAGTGATGAAAAATGATGGAAACTTTGGGAGAGAGGACTGCATAAAACTAAAAATGAAAACACAAATTATAGTCAGTTATGTACCCTAGTAGGAAATTCACTGTCTAAAACTTGCAAAAAAGGAAGCGTGATCCCTTGAACACAAATGGTGGGTGTTTGATAATAGAAATGTAAATAATAACAATGAAGATAAAGAAGAACAACTAAGACAATAAATGTGGCCACATTGGGAGACATTTGCTAAGATTAGATATAAAAAATATGTAGAGGATGTTAAAGGAGGCCCCTACTGTTAAGGGAAAAAGCAAAGAGATAGCATAGATCTGTAAAAAGAGTATCCAAAGTTTATAAAAAATTTTTAAAAGAAAAAAATGCATGTTTATAAGTTCATGTGTATGCATTATGTGGAAAAAAGGAAATGAAAAGAGTTAAGATCATTGGATCCCTCGGAAAGGTAATGCAATGGTTAATCATTACATTGCTTTCCTTTTCCTCTGAAAAAATATGTTCTTCCAACTGGAAGGAGTTCATTTTATTTTATTTTATTTTATTATTTCATTTCATTTCATTTTAATTTTTTTTGAAGTTCATTTTATATGCTTAAGAAGAAATAAAAATTAAATAGAATATCTGAGCACTTCAAGTTAATAACTTCATCATGCACTCATTCATTCATTCAAAGTTCACTGATTACTTCTCCTGAATCTAACAGGTATCAGTCACTGTATTAAGTAGGAACTGGAGATATAATTGTGTTGTGAAACAAGTTAAAATCTCTACATCGTAATGTAAAGCATAATGCTGGGTGTTGGAACAAAGACCGCAATATAGTTACCTAAGGACTATCATATCATCCATGCAATTCCCGATCTAGAGCCTGTAATCTCGGTTACAGCCGTAACATGTAACCTGCTTCCTCGTGGACCAGGGCACAAGTGGATCCTGTTCATACTGATGGGAATTCTGACTATTTATGGGTCGTTCTCATTTCAGGAGCCAACCTCCACTCCTAGATTCAATCAGCTCAGCGCTCCTTGTGTGTCTATTTACCTGTTATTTTTATCTCAGAGCTGATGGGTCTGGGCAGTACGGCTTAATGTCGCTCTTAAGCATTTCTTCCAGCTGCTTTGCAGTGGTTACCCTACTTTATCTTTGCATTCAGAAAATTAGTTCAATTTTCTGCTGTCATTTGTTCTCTAAATAAAATGTGACACAGGGGACCTATTTTTATGCTAGGTAGTTTCAGTAGGCTTGACACGTTTGACCTAATCACATCCCGAATTATACTTCATTTCCACTAAACGAACACTTATTGCGCTCTCTGTGCTGAGCGCTGCTTGATGCCTGAGTCTGAAGATGAGGAGCTGACCATCTGGTGGGGGAAGGGGGAAGCTTTAAAGGCGCTCTCTTGTTGATCCTAACCGGACAGTTACCATTGAGGTTGCTGTGGGAAAAGGTGCTCATCAAATTGCTCAAGAAACTAGGTTCTAAGCAGTTGAAATTGTATTATGTGTGTGGTAGAATAGCATTGCTTCTTCTTGTTAAGCCGAGTTGGCTGCTATTTGAGAGTATTTTTTTACATTCCTCTGAAGAGAAACAGAAGAATTTTCAAAGCTAAAACTTCACATAGTATCCAAGGCATTAAATCACCAAATTCTGTTGGTTTTCCTATGCATTTTCTTATCTTCGTGGACACAACACTTGCCCTTCCCTCTGCCTACTGGACTCTTTGTGTCTGAACCTGCCCCCTCCAATCCACTTGCCACACAGCAGTCAGAGAGAATTTTCCTCAATGCAAATCTGATCATGCCACTCACCCACTGACTTCTGTTTAATGGCTTCTCATGGGCTTTTGCATAAACTTTATACTTTCAAACAGAATTTGCAAGGCCCTGCATGTACTTGGAATGTGGTTACCCCCACACTCCATGATTTGACACCTACTAGGTCTTACCCACATCCCCTCTTATGCTCTAGTCTTCATCTTTCAGGTCATTGCTTTTTATCAACTCCTGGGGTGCCTTCCCCGGCCCCCCCAGTCTGGGTATTATAACAGGCTACATTACAGCACTTATGTGCAGACCTCATCATCCTAGTTTAATTCTCCACCTTCTGTGTTTGGCTGTGTGGGAGCTTACTTGCCACTGAATCTCTAATCCAGGGTGTCCCCAAACTTCTGGCTTCCCTGGACCACATTGGAAGAAGAATTGTCTTGGGCCACATGTAAAATACACTAACACTAATGACAGTTAATGAGCTAAAAAAAATAAAATTAAAAAAATCTCATAATGTTATAAGAAAGTTTATGAATTAGTGTTGGGCCACATTCAAAGCCCTCCGGGGCTGCATGCGATCTGTGGGTTAGACAAACTTGCTTTAATCCTTGACACTGAGTAAGTGCGTAGTAATTGGTGACTGAATACAAAAAAGCCATAATTTTCCAGATTTTTGGCCTGAAAGAAAGAATTAGTTGAGTCACCTTTTAGCATCTGGATCATACCTTTTTGGGGAATCTTTAACATAAGGATTAGAATTAGTACATTTTCCTAAACATCTCTAAGAATCCATCGGTGTAGTTCTTGATATTTATAAGCCTTTTTATACATCATACTGGGGTGATAAGTCAGTATTATACACTAAATCAGTATTACTTAGTTTTCTTTATGATTAGTTTGTCACATAAATAAGTAAATAAATCAATACATAGAGAGAGATAAATGAATAAATAAGAACTAGTATATATGAATCTTAAAGGCTTGGTTAAGAAAGTTCTCCGGTTTCAGTTTTTAGCAACAATGTTTTAGCAAAGACAGAAAAACAGCCTTACTTTAAAGATGACAAGGCTTGGCACAACTGTGACGCATCATTCCTTTCCCCGCTGCACATCATTTTTGACCTGAAGCTTCTGAGAGTTCTGACTTCTGGGATGGCTCTTGTGGGGAAGAAATGTCAGAATTATCTTAGCTCAAGACCGCATGACAGTGTTGTCTCAAGAACTCTGTTAAATGAAGTCCCTTCATTAAATACTGCCTGAAAATAACATGTCAAGTGAAATCTTTTCCCTGAAACAAAAGTCTCTGCATGTAAGTCACAGTTACTTTGCTCAGTTTTTGTGCGGAGGGGGACCTGCTCACAGAACATGAGTGAACATTTACTTCTGGCACCATGTGTGTGAGGGGTGGTGGGGGTTTGCAGGGGAGGTGGGTGGCGGGGCGCGATGTGGACTATCATCTGTGGAATGATCTGTCTAACAGCGAACTGGTACTTGTCTTCTTCCCAAGGAGGCTTTGTAGTCACATAGCACATGGATCGCCTGGTCTTTATGTGCACTGTGTGTAGTAAGCAGCCCAGATAGGATTCTCAGCCCCTTGGGAAGCTGCCTTGCCCCTCACTCCTCTCTGCCCATGGTGCATGTCTCAGGGATGGGGTGATATGCAGGGGTAAAGTGGGAAACAGATTTTTCACATGCTTGATCAACTAAAAATTGCCGACATTTTGGCAGCTTGTGTTTTTTTTAGGCGACATCAACAGAACTCTTGAAATGGCCGTGCTAATGCTGTTGAGCATAAGGCTGGCTGGCACAAAGATCACAGCAGGAGGTGGATGA
>PVKE010016525.1:0-31929 GCA_004027555.1 Craseonycteris thonglongyai | reverse complement strand
TATTACTGTATAAGGTTTTGTCATTAACCTTATTCATTAGCACTGACACGTTTAAGTAAATACGTATACTGTTGTCATTTTTGTCTTAAATGAGTAAAGTATGAATACTGTTTACATATTTAAAACATTCTTGTACCCGCATACACGAAAATTCCTAGGGGCAAATCCTACTTCGCGGTTTTTCAGCTTTCGCGGAAGGCTCTGGTCCCCATTAACCGCGAAAAACGAGGGATCACTGTACCGTCCTTATTCTCATTTTGCAGATGAGGAACGGGAAGCCTGGGAGTTGAAGTGCCAGGTGTGAGGTCGCACAACTTGAGGCACTGGTGGAGCTGGGGTTTCAGCCCAGAGTCTTGTGCAAGTGCAGCGCAGTGGTAGTGGGTAGAGGTACTTAGCTGACTGTGGAGCCAGGGAGGCAGCCTGGGAGGCCACCGCATGCCTAGCCCTGAGGCCGTACCATAGAGCTGTGGGCTCTGTCGGGACCAAACAATGCCCCCAGAGCCAACTGGACTTCTATCCCCAAACTATTCACTCTGAGTAATGGTGACTCTTGATTTCTGACCCCAAGGTTGGTGAAACTGGAGCCAGCTTCAGCTCTTGGTCACAGGGTCTTGGTGGCTGAGACATGCCGCCAGCTCCGTGGGAGCGTGGGCAGGCTGGGCACAGTGAATGCCATTGGGTAACAATGCAGGAGCCCAGGGAGTGACTTGGGGACTGGGGCCTCAGGTCTAATACAGTCTGGGATGGGGGACAGGGAAGGGACCAGAGCAGCAAGTGCTAATCTTGTCACCAAGAGGCTGGCTGTGTGGCGTGGGGCTTCCCTTTCTGGGCTTCAGTGAAATGACAGCGTTGGAGCCCATGGTCCCGATGGCCCTGCCTCCCCTGGCATTGTGGTTCCATGATTTGCGGTGTCCACACAGCAGTCTGTGAGGATCTCTACTGACCGAGCCTGAGAGTGGGCCACATGGTCAACCCTGTCCACCACGTCCTGGTGGCACAGTGACTGTCCCTGTGGGTGTGAGGGGACCGCAGGTAGTGGCGGTGAGGGGACCGCAGGTAGTGGCGGTGTACTCCCTGCACCCTGTGTCTGCTGTGAGGTGTTGAAGGAGGGGGGATGACACAGTGACCTCTGGCATTCCCAGGGGGCCAGGGCCTGGTGCTGACCCAGCCAACCTGGCTCCCACACGACAGGCATGAGAGGCCCCAGCCAGTGGCCCACGGGCTGGGCACAGGTGCAGCCACTCATCCTGCGGGCTGCTGGGGAGTTACCGTGGCAGGGTGGCACCAGGTGTGGGTGGCTCATGAGGCTAATGTCCTTGTCCTGGCCTTGAGGGAAGAGACAGCCGGCCATGCTGTGTGCAGGGGCTGTGTCCTCAGGAGGGGAATCCAGGCTTCCGCAGGGCTCTGTCCATCCTCTCCTTCCTCCTGCCCCTGTGTCCTCACCCCAGAGTCCCTGCACCCTCCTCTCCTCCTCACTTTTCTGCCCCTGTCCCCTGTCCCCCATCCCTCAAGCATAGTGTGGTGCGCAGGCTTGGAGCCGGAGTACCTGGGTTCACATCCAGCTCTGCAGAGGCTTGGAATGGCACTGAGTTTTTCTGTGCCTCAGTTTCTTCATCTCTATAATGGGGGCACTTCCTTACCTCATGACGTTGTGAGACTTCAGTGCATTAATACACAGACTGAGCCTAGAACAATGCTGGGCATGGGGAAGGTGCTCAGGAGAAGTTAGCAGCCTTTCTTCTTCTTCATCATCGTTACACAGGGTCCAGGCCAGTGAAGCACCTCCTCCTCCAGGAAGCCCTCCTGGCATGCTCCAGCCCAGCGACCTCTGTCATTCACCTCAGAGAAACCCTCATTCTGACCACTCAGCACAACAATAGTGGGGCTTGGTTCACCCACTCGTGTCCCTGGTTTTCCATGCCTCCTCTCATTTAAGGCTCACAACACCTCTGTGAGGCACAACTATGACCCCCCTTTTATGAGAGGACGTGGAGACCCCAGGTAGTCAAGGGGTCGGCACAGGGCCCAGAGCAGAGAGGTTGGGTGACCCCTGAGCCCAGGGGGTGATGATGTGGGCCCAGAGCCCTGGGCAGCCACTGTGGTTTACAGTGAGAAGGGGGTGGGGATGGGTTCCCCATTTTATAAAGTTGACTCACCCTGGCTTATGGGGGGTGGTCACTGGCTTGGGGGGAGAAGTGGGTGGGGATGACGGTGACTTCTGGTGTCTGGGGCAACTAAGGGCCATTGAGGGCACCAGGAAGCCTGGATCCTGAAACCTGAGGGACCACGGCCAGTTTCTAGCCCTCTGGGCCTCAGTTTCCCCACCTGTACCCTGGGGAGGGGACAGTGTCCTCTGGCTGAAGTGGGCCCATGGGTGAGCTGCTATAGGACATAGTGCCCTCAGTGACAGAGCTCCTATCCCAGTGACTGCCCGGCCTGTGCCAGGGCCAGCTGCTCCCATGATTAGGGAGGCCAGGCAGGCACTATGGCCTTAGGGTGACAGTGACGAGGGGACCTGCCCTGCTGTCCTGGGGCCTTGGGACACGGGGCCCAATGGCACAGTGGTGAGAGCAGTGGGCCCTTCCCTTCACCCTTCAGGCTGTCCCCTAGGTGTCCCCACCAGACCATCTCCTGGGGCCATAGAGCAAGCACGAGCTAGGAGCCAGGAGGCCTGGGTCCCTTGGACGGGTGGTGTCACCTTTCTGGGACCCAGGGGGCTGCTCTGGTTCCCACTGCATGGTCCGCGAGGATGTGGGCCTCATGGGCGGCCCGCTCTGGGTGTTTCGTTGCAGACCGAGAGCGCATTGGGCAGGACTCGGCGTACGAGCAGGAGGGGAAGGTGCAGTTTGTGATTGATGCTGTGTACGCCATGGGCCACGCGCTGCACGCTATGCACCGAGACCTGTGTCCGGGCCGCGTGGGGCTCTGCCCGCGCATGGACCCTGTGGACGGCACCCAGCTGCTCAAGTACATCCGCAATGTCAACTTCTCAGGTGGGGGCGCGGTGCCCAGCACCCCCTAACCCAGGTGTCCTGAGCCATGCAGCCAGGGGAAGGGATTCTGGGCTCTGTGGGATGGGATTGAGGGATCGCTTTAGTTATTTCCAAGGGATGAAACCTCCCCAGATGTTCTGTGCAGGGGCTGCCCTAGGGGCATCTCTGCCCTCAGCTCAACCCTCCCAGCCGTTGGGTAAAGGCTCAGCAAAGAAGCTGGGTGACGCTCATCGGCCCCACAGGCATTGCAGGGAACCCTGTGACCTTCAACGAGAATGGAGACGCGCCCGGGCGCTACGACATCTACCAGTACCAGATGCGCAACGGCTCTGCTGAGTACAAGGTCATCGGCTCCTGGACGGACCACCTGCACCTCAGAGTAAGCACCTGGCAGGAGGGCAGGAAGGGGCCCCAGGGGACAGAGAGAGCCACCCCCTCTCAACCCCCAGGAGGGTGACCTGAGGAAAGGCAGCCTCTGAGCAGTCCAATCCCCAGGATTGCTGCTGCCAAGCTGGGTTCCTTCTGTGCCCCCTCCCAGACCTCAGAGGCCCTGAGGCCCCCACCCTGAAACAGAAGGACAGGGCAGCTGGAGTTCTACCCTGCCCTCTCGTTTGGCCTGGGGCCTTCCTGCCTGCTGCCCACTCCCGGGGCGAAACACTCTGGATACACAATTCACACTGGAGTGAAGTGGCTCAAAAGCTACGTGGTAGGGCAGGCAGGTGAGGTGGAGAGGGGCTTTTGGACAGAGGCAATGTCTTAAGGCAGAGGGTTCAGTCAGATGTCGTGTTCGGAGCTGTTGGAGAGTTAGTCCTCTAGCGCTGGTAAGCCACACTGGAAAGCCGCCATTCTTCTGGGTATTATGGGAGAATGGGGAAGAACTTCTCTTGGGTCCTAGCCACACTGTCCCAGCTCACAGTTGTCCCAGGGACATGGTGGCTTTCCCTCCCTGGCCCTCAGTGTCCCCAGCCATGAAGTGGGGCAGTGTTTTTAGAGAGAAAGGACTTGTGGTTCGCTCCTCTATGGGCTTGGTCCCTGCCTTGCAAGGTGAAGGGACGAGCCAGGCCCAGGAGGGCACAATGCGACATCTAGATGGACCAGAGCGGCTATGGAGGCCCAGGTCCACGTCTGGTCTCAGCTGTACTGTTTCTGATCCTGGGAAAGCTGCACGATGTCCCCTCTTGTAATAATCTTTCCTAGTGATGAGCCCCTGGGGCTCATCAAAGCACTTTCTGCCCATGATCTCATTTAGCCCAACAATCTTAAGTCTGAGGACAGATCTCAGGAAACCCAGCCTGAGGGCCATTCCTGAAGGCCACACACCATGGTGGGGACAGCCCACCCCTACGGGGATGCTCCTCAGGTTGCTGAACAGAGACAGACAGACGGAACAGGACAGTGGGGAGCACTGGCAAAGGGGGACGATACCCCAAATGGAGCCATGCCTCATTTTGGGTGGAGCAGGGGGGGTCCGTGAGTCAGGTCACTAGCAGCTGCTAGGCCTCACTGAGCACCTGCTGTGTAGACCTGCTGTCCTGTGTGTGGACTTGCTGTGAGGACCACAGCAGATCTTTCAGGCAGGCAGGCACTGTTGGCACCCCGTGCTACCACCGTGGTAAGTAAAGGTGGGGTGCGGGCTGTAGGGGTTGCAGTGGGCGCCTCCCCTGAAGGTCTCCTCCCCAGTAACACAAGGCCCCTCCCCCAGCATGGAGTTGGGGACAGGAGGAGGGGGGAGGGCCTAGACCTCAACAGCTGCATCCTCCCCGCTTTCTCCTTGTGTGCTCAGTTTGGGCTGTGCTGTGGGGCCCACTGAGTGGGCTGGCTCAGGGGCCCAGGGGAAGGCCTCCCCATCAGCCCTGTCTTCTTCCAGGGTCTGAGGAGGCCTCACGGCGGGTGCCCAGGCCTCACAACTTCTCTTACAGATTTCACAGAGATCCCCCACCCCCCATGTCAGCCCTGTCTGGGGGGCTGGAGAGGTAGCAGGGAAGCAAGCAAAGCCCCTGGCCTCATGGGGCTGGCGTTCTGATGACATGAAAGAATTTCCGTTATGACTGCTAAGTGGAAGCCACCCTAAGTAACTGAGGGCAGAGTGGCTTCATCTCTGCTCTCATTGGATCAGATGGAAAACAAAGCCTCAGGGAGGTTGAAGTGTTTGCTCAAGGGACAGCCAGCGAGCAGCAGAACTGTGACCCTCGAGTTTGACCACACCCTCTGCTCTTTGCACAGGAGCTGGCGATTTCCAGAACACCCGCCATCACCCTGTGTCCTCTGGGGAAGGGGCCTCCCCCGCAGTCTCACAGCTCCGGTACATGGGGATTGTCCTTTCTTGTTGTTCCGGCAGGATGCTGGCACTGGTCATTGCTGTGCGATGGCTACTAGGGGGCCACACGATCCTGTCACGCCCAGAGCCACAGGACAAGCTTCTTCCTCGAGGTTTTATTCCCACCTACCACGAGGCCATCTTTGGATTCCCCTTCCCACCGCACCCCACTTTGTCCCTCAGCGCTGACACCCCCTGCTCAGCCCTGGAGCCAGGAGGGAGCTCCCAGCACATACGTGGCAGCGGTCCAGACCGGCCCACTGCTCCCTAAGCATAAACTTCCTGAGAGTCACTCCATGTAGGACAGATGCTTGAATACGGCTCCCAAGTGTGGTCAGCTCCCTGTGCCCAGCACCGGGGCCTCTCCAGGGCCTCTCACTAGCTTTCCAGAATCTGTAACACATCCATGGCAAGTGCCCGTACACTGTGGCTGTGTTGCTCACAGCGCTTGAGTCCTCAGAGACACGGAACAGTACTATCACTCATTTAGAGCAAGTTGTACAAAAACACCAACCCCCAGGCACACACGAAGTGTCCCCTCACTCAACCTTAGTTCGTCACTCTCTGTGGACACCAGCTCCCTGTGCTGCCCGGAGGAGGCCCCGTGGGCCGAGCCACGGGCGGCGTGTCTCCCACTCCAGGGCACACCTGAATCCCCTGGGGGTCTTGTTAAACCATGTTCTGAGTCAGGAGGTCTGGGCTGGGCCACAATTTTGCTTTTCCTACCAGCGCCTGGGCATTCTGATGCTGCTGGTCTGGGGGCCCCTGGTGAGGAGCAGGGCCTTCCGGGGCTGGGCGTCAGGACCCCCGAGCACTCTCTGCTCTGCTATGTGACTAGCCTGTCACTGCTGCTCCCTGAGCCCAGGCTCCCCACACAACCCTGTCGGGATCCCCCACACGTCAGCCATGTCAGAATCGTGCAGGAGAGCTGGTTTAGATGCCGCCGTTGGGTCCGGCTGGTCTGTGAGGCCCGGGCAGCTGGGTTTTTAGCCAAGTAACTAGGTGATTGGGGCGTGGGGCTAGAGGGAGCGAGCAGTGTGGTGGTCCAGGGTGGTGGGGGCACGTCCTGAGGCCCCCTCCCCCGTGCTGTCATTGCCAGATAGAGCGGATGCACTGGCCAGGGAGTGGGCAGCCGCCACCCCGCTCCATCTGCAGCCTGCCCTGCCAGCCAGGCGAGCGGAAGAAGACAGTGAAGGGCATGCCCTGCTGCTGGCACTGTGAGCCCTGCACGGGGTACCAGTACCAGGTGGACCGCTACACCTGCAAGACGTGTCCCTATGACATGCGGCCCACAGAGAACCGCACCGGCTGCCGGCCCATCCCCATCATCAAGCTCGAGTGGGACTCACCCTGGGCCGTGCTGCCCCTCTTCCTGGCCGTGATGGGCATCGCGGCCACGCTCTTCGTGGTGGCCACCTTCATGCGCTACAACGACACACCCATTGTCAAGGCCTCGGGCCGCGAGCTGAGCTATGTGCTGCTGGCGGGCATCTTCCTGTGCTATACCACCACCTTCCTCATGATTGCGGAGCCCGACTTGGGGACCTGCTCTCTGCGCAGAATCTTCCTGGGGCTGGGCATGAGCATCAGCTATGCGGCCCTGCTCACCAAGACCAACCGCATCTACCGCATCTTCGAGCAGGGCAAGCGGTCGGTCAGCGCCCCGCGCTTCATCAGCCCGGCCTCGCAGCTGGCCATCACCTTCAGCCTCATCTCGCTGCAGCTGCTGGGCATCTGTGTGTGGTTTGTGGTGGACCCCTCCCACTCAGTGGTGGACTTCCAGGACCAGCGGACACTTGACCCCCGCTTCGCCAGGGGCGTGCTCAAGTGCGACATCTCGGACCTGTCGCTCATCTGCCTCCTGGGCTACAGCATGCTACTCATGGTCACGTGCACCGTGTACGCCATCAAGACCCGCAGCGTGCCCGAGACCTTCAATGAGGCCAAGCCCATCGGCTTCACCATGTACACCACCTGCATCGTCTGGCTTGCCTTCATCCCCATCTTCTTCGGCACCTCCCAGTCTGCAGACAAGGTGAGGGCGGCGCTGGAGGTGGGGTGGGGGTGGGGCGGTGGTGGGGTGAGGCTGAGAGCAGCAGAGCCCCGCGGGCAGCTGGCCTCCCCCTGCTCCAGGAGTGCCTTTCCTCGGGCCTCATTCTGTCTTCTCTCCCTGAGCTATTTTCTCTAGGCTCTGGGTTTGCCCTCCTCTCTCCCTTCATTTCTCTTTTCCTGCTTCCTCTCCCTTTTCTCTCTGTCTCATCTCTCTCCATCCTCCTCCTCTCTTTCCCCATCTCTCCATCCCTGCCTCTCCCATGCGTCTCTTCTTCCCTTCTCTTCTCCTCCTTCCTTCCCCCTCTTCCTTCTTCCTCTCTCTTCTCTGCCAGCCTGGGAGGCTGCATCTTTTCATTCTTCACTCTTTTCTAGACTCTCCTTTCCCTTGCTTTTCTCTGCTCAGCCCCGTCTTTCTTTCTGTGCATTCATCTCTTCTTCCTCCTCTGTCCACCCACTCTCTGCCCTCACAGGATCCCCAGGGTCCTTGAGGTTGGAGATATAGCCGGCACTCTCTCCCCAGCCCCAAGCTGCCTAAAGCCCAGGAGTCAGGGCCTGGCAGCTCAGCTGAGGGTCCTTCCGGCCACCCGCCAGAGCTGCAGGGGCTGCGCTGCTGGCTCTGTCAGGCTATCCCGGACACACCCAAGGGCCCTGTGGACGCTGCCCACGGCCCAGCATGGTACCGCCTGGGTTTGGGTGCGGGGTAGGTTATCTTGAAGAACTGGGAGCCACTGAGGTAGAGGCCGGAGGCAGAGAGGACCATGGGGACCCAGGACCCCAGCTACTGAGCTCTGCATGTAACTGTGGGACCCTGGGCAAGCCAGATGGCCTCTCTGCCTCCGTTTCTTCGTCAGTAGATTGGGGCCATGATCCTCCTCCTGCAGTCCTTACCGGCGTTGTAACAGTCACAACATGGTGGGTGTAAAAGCACTTTACTCACTGTATGGAGGCTGGGGCTGGGGAGGGTGGTGGGGATGAGGTTAGAGATGATGGGGCTGATGGCACAGGACCCAGTGGCTGTGGGAAGGATGTACTGAGTAAGAGGGGTTGTGAGCAGTGAAGGAGGCATTGATGAGGGTTTAAAAGGAGCCTTCTGGCTGCTGGGCGAGGCCCTGAGGAGGGTGAGCTGGGATCAGGGGCCAGTACAGAGGTTGCTGAATATTCCCAACAAGAAGCTGCTGGCAGCAGGGGCAGTGAGGGCTGGTGGCGACTGGAGGTGTCTGGAGATGGGACTGGTGGGTTTCTGGTGGATTGCATATGGAGTGAGAGACACAGGAGAGTCAAGGATGAGTCTGGTTTTTGTGTGAGGATGGGAAGGAAGGAGTGTCATGCACTAAGGTGGGGCAGATAGAGGGGCCATGTGGGGCAGAGATCAGGAGACCCTTTGGACAAGTTTGGGGTGCCTGTTAGATGTCCAAGGCAGCTGTCGAGTCAGTGGTTAAATATACAAGTCTGGAGTTCAGGGGCAAGGGCCAGGCTGCAGACAGACATAATGGCATAGTCGTCAGCCTGTGGATGGCATTTAAAGCCATGAGCCTGGGTATGAGCTTCCAGCAATGCTTGGCTTTCAGTGAGGCTGATATCAAAACCATGATGGGTCCTTGTCACATACCAGACACTACCAACAGCAGGCAAGGGTAGATACCACCATCCCATTTATAGATGAGGACATGGAGGCACAGAGAGGCAAAGTGACTTGTCTAAGGTCACACAGCCAGTAGGCAGCATGGCTGGACATGACCCTACTCTGTCTAAGTCAGCCCAGCCCACATTGCCCGAGCAGCACTGGGACACTGCCCCCTCCCTGCGGCTTCCTTGGTAGGTGCTCACCTCTTCTCCAGCAGCTCCTCAAGGGCAGGAGCTGCACTTCCCACTCCGAATGTCTTGGACTGGGCCCAGGGAGGCCTGTGGCCTGCCTTCCAATGGGGGCCCTGTGGGCTGGGGCTTCCAAAACGCAGTATGTGCCCTAAAGGTGGAGACCAGGCCTGGCTCCACGCCACCAAAGCAGCCACTAGGCCCAGCTCGTGCTGAGCCAGGTCCCGGCTTCCACCAGATGTGCGGGGGCCCTCCTGCTGATGGCAGGTGCAGGCAGAGCCCCCATGCCCTGAAGCTCCCGGGGCCCATGGAGCCAGCAGGGGAGGTCGCCCTACATTCCAGGAGGCTGGCAGTTTGAGAAATTACCCTCAATAATAGCAGGAGGCTCCTTCCCACGCCTCCTCAGAGGGTAGAGGTACCCAGCTGGGAGGCCGACAGCTAAGCCCTGGCTCTGCCCTCTGCAATTTCCTCAGGCTGCCTGCCTACACACCACTCACTAGTGGGGTCCCTGCCGTCCAGAGAATGCGACCCTCCCACCCCCAGTCCCTGGGGCCCAGTCCCTCCAGCCCAGCAACATCTTTCCAAGTGACCCCACCTGCCTCCAATTCTCCCTTTTGAGAGGCTCGCCTCAGCACTGATTAGGAAAGGAGACTCTGAGACAGTCTTTTCTGAGGCCCAGAGAGGAGCAGGGCCTTGTGCCGGTCACACAGCAGGCTGGTCTCACACTAATGTGTGGCCATGAGACCCAGCTCTTCCCCTGATGGCATGGGACATGCCCTCCTTTGGGCTTCTGCTGGAGGAAGGGGTGGAGATGAGCCCTGAAGTCCCTACACGTTCAGACAACCAGGCTTCCTAGAGGCTCAGCAACCCTGGACCTATGCTGTGTCAGTCACATCAGAGCTATAAAATGCCCCAATGGAAGCCGCAAGCCTGGCTGCCAGTGTGTGTGCATGTACAAGTGCACATCCCTGCATGTGTAGATGGAGTGGAGCAGGGCTGTTGTGGGGAATTGTGGTATGGGTACGGAAGTGTGTGTGTTTGCAGATATGTGTGTGCCTTTTGTGCATGTTCAGTGGTGGATGAGCAGTGTATGTCTATCTGTGTGCATGAGGTATGCATGTGTGCACTCAGTGGGGATGGGCAGTGTGTGTGTGTGTGCATGTGGGTGTGCACATGCGCACTGAGTGAGGATGGGTGGTGTATCTATCTGTGTGTCCATGTAGATAAGCATGTGTATCTGTGTGTCCACGTAGATAAGCATGTGCACATTGAGCAGGGATTGGCGATGTGTGTCTGTGTGTGCATGTAGGTGAGCATGTGCACATTGAGCGGGGATGGGCGGTGTGTGTCTGTGTGTGCATGTAGGTGAGCATGTGGTCGTTGAGCAGGGATGGGCGGTGTGTGTCTGTGTGTGCATGTAGGTGAGCATGTGCACATTGAGTGGGGATGGGCAATGTTTGTTGTTTGTTCATGTGGGTGTGCACATATGCACAGAGCAGGGATAGTCAGGTGTGTGTGCTAAGGGGCTCATGGCTGGTGTGTGTATGGGTGTGCAGATTAGGTGTGTGTGGCCTGCAGTGTATGTGTAGATGCAAGAGTGCAAGTGTGTGCAGGTATGTATATGTGTGCAGATGTGGGTGAAACATCTGTGTGTGCACCCATGTGCCTGAAGGGGGTGTGTGGGGGCCAGGTGTGAGGCTGGCGTGAGTGTGCGGTTTGAGTTTAGGTGTGTGTGGGTGCAAAGACGCATGTGTGTACAGGTATGTGCTGCAGGCATGCACGTGTGGAGAAGCCCTTGCAGGTGTGCTGTGCCCATCCCCCAGGGTGCAGGTGCTGCTGCCGAGTGTCACTGTCTGTGCCGCTCCGGCGAGCACGCGGCTGGATTTCCCCGCATCTGCCTGGATTGCCAGGGCTTTACCCTGAGCCGCCCAGAGCGGGGCTCTGCTGCATGTATGCTCCCTGCTCAGCCAGGCGTGGGCTGCCCGTGGCCTCAGAGGCCGCCGGGCTGTGCAGTTCATTCATCTGGTTCATACAGATTCCGAGGATTTCAGGACCCCCAGGGTTGGTCTGGGCAGAAGCACAGGATGGACAGAGCTCCTCAGTGGCCTCTTGGACCCTGTACCCACCAGGCCTCCCACAAAAACAGGAACTCCATTCACCCACTGCCACAGCAGCTCTCTGTGCCCTCCCCCACCCCAAGGTGACTCTGTCCTCCCTGTTAGACCCGCCCTGATGCAGTGAGTCCTTCCCTTTGGAGGGCACTGACTCATGGGGCTCATACAGGACCCCTCGCAGAGAATGGCGTGTAGCGAGGGCCTGACCAGGGAAGGGAGCGGGAATGGCAGCCGTTCATGCGCCTCCTGGTTGGCAGGTGGCTGGGAGGGACAGAAGGTGAGCTCACATCCCGAAGGTGAGCCTCGCATCCTGCCTGTTTCTAAGACCTGCACCCAGGGCCCCGTCTCTGTAGGAGTGTCGGTGGGTTTGAGGGGATCTAGAGGAGGGTCACTGCTTCTCTGGGAGGGTTAATATGCTCCCACCTCCTGCCGACAGTGTGCTTCTTCACACGGGGCTCCTTTCACACGGGGCTCCCTTTACACGGGGGTTCTCTTCACACAGGGGCTCCCCTCACACGGGGGCTCTCTTCACATGGGGCTCCCTTCACACGGGGCTCCCTTCACACGTGGGTTCTCTTCACACAGGGGCTCCCCTCACACGGGGCTCTCTTCACATGGGGCTCCCTTCACATGGGGCTCCCTTCACATGGGGCTCCCTTCACATGGGGCTCCCCTCACACAGGGGCTCCCTTCACACGGGGGCTCTTTTCACACGGGGGCTCTTTTCACACGGGGCTCCCCTTACATGGGGGCTCCCTTCACATGGGGGCTCTTTTCACACGGGGCTCCCCTCACATGGGGCTCCCCTCACACGGGGCTCCTCTCACATGGGGCTTTCTTCACATGGGGCTCCCCTCACACGGGGGCTCTTTTCACACGGGGCTCCCTTCACACAGGGGTTCTCTTCACACGGGGCTCCCCTCACACAGGGCTTCCTTCACATGGGGGTTTCTCTCACACGGGGCTCCCCTCACATGGGGGCTCTCTTCACACGGGGGTTTCCTTCACACGGGGCTCCCCTCACATGGGTCTCCCTTCACATGGGGGCTCCCTTCACACGGGGCTCCAGAGCAACGCCCCAGCCAGTGGTGGGCTGGGAATTCCAGACCCTGGACAAGAAAGGGGACAGGGGGTGCATGGCCCCACTTCTGCTGTGCACAGGGCAGGCTACCCCCAGCCTGAGGAGGGTGAGGGGCCCCCCAGGACCCATGCTGGGAGAGAGGGGCCCCAGCCGATGGGGGCTGCTTTGCTCAGCCTTGCTCTGTTTACACCCGTCCTTGTATTTAGTTTGCAGAAAGGCTCCGAAGCTGGGAAGCACATTAGAACAAAGCACCAAGGACTGTGCTGGGCCTGAGAAAACTCCAGTTTTCAGGGCTCAGCGTGAAATGAAAACAAAGTGTCCTTGTTCACAAATGACTGAGGATTCAGGATGGCCGCAGCACGGCCCTTCTAAGCACAGGCCCCGTGTGACTACAGTCGCGTGCCCGCTGCTGAGTCTGTTAGTGGGAGGCCAAGTAGCCCACATTGGGCCAGGGCAGAGCGGAATCTGGAACCCAGGCCCCTGGGCCCCAACACAGATCTGTGTCCACTGGGGGGGCTCGCTTAGGGCTCTGCCCAGAGAGGGGGTTCCCTATCCCCATTCCACCAACTCCCTATGGGTCCAATTGTACCCCCATAACAAGGTGGGGGCAAAGGGCCTAAGATGAATATCTGACCTGAAAACATGATCTCTGGCCCAGGAATCCCCAGAATAAAAGGAGAGACAGCCCCTGCCCTTAGGGAACCCCATCGAATGAGGGAAACACACCCTGTCACCAGGGAACTCCCAGCTCAGTGAGGAAGACCCAGATAAATGCTCCATTTGGCCAGACTGTCATCATGTCCTCCAGGAGTCTGTGTGATACCCTGAAGCCCGCTCCCCTCCTGCCTCCTCCCCTGGCCACCAGCCCCCTCCCACTTGTCACGACCTCTCCTGGTCCACTAGCTGGGAGGCAGCTCCCTGCCGTGGGGGAGAGTGTGGGTTTCGTGTGAGGACGGGGACATGGCTGTCAGTGTGTGGAGGGCTGTGTGCTCACTGGGAAACGGGCTCTTTCTCCTGGGCCTGTGAGATTTTTCTGAACTGTAGAAAGTAAAACAGCCTCTCCACGCTCCTAGCTTCCTTCCCCAAGATTCATGTGACTTCTCAGTCTGTGCTTGGGTAATAGCATCAGGTTTTGGGCGAGGTAGCCACTATCATCCCATTGCACCGATGAGAAGACTGAGGGCCAGAGAGGCTGGAGACTTCCCCAGGGCCACACAGCTCTCTCCTCGCAGACCCCAGAGCTCTCTAGCCCTGCTAACACAGCTGGGGAACTTGAGGAGGGGTGGCTGGAATGAAGGCCTTCAGAGCCAGGTCATGAGGCATTATGGAGAGGGACAGGAGGTGGGGAGGACCATGAGAACAGAGACCTGCCCCCACCCCCACCCCGGGAGGCTACCAGATGAAGCCAGGGGTTCTGGTACCTCAGGAAGCAAGTCCAGACCCATGTCCCCCACTGCTGGGCTGGGTGCAAGGGTGTCACGGTGTTGCTTAGAGCTGAGGTCAGGGGAAGCTCTCTCTAGGAGGTAGGACATCAGCCAGGCCTCAGGGGAGGAGGCCCAGGCCTGGAAACAGACCTAAGGGGCAGAGCATCGTGCTTGCCCATGTCCAGACCTGGGGGCCACAGGCTGAGCCTCCCTGGGCCCCACCCTGGCTGAGGGTGCCCGGAGGGGCAGGGGAGCCCTGGGGGCTGGGAGGGAGGGAGGAGAGGGGGGGTCCCAGGTGGGTGCAGTGGGCATTGTCAGGCACTGCCTGGAAAGCCCCGCTGTCGAAGAATGGATTATTCGACACCCAGATTAATGGACTTTCATTTTGCTAAACATCTGTCACCGTTAGTGCTGGCGAGCAAGCATGAAATGAGCTTTGATTGTGCCGTATCGCGCTGGGCGCTGTGGCTCCCATGCCAGTGGCCTGCTCTGCACAGGGTGGCACGTGGTGGGGGGAGCAGCCACCGAACGGGGCCCCGGTGGGGGGGCTATGGCATGCACCAGCAGCCCATGCTGCTCCGGAGGGGGCCAGCGGTCATCCAGTTGGGGCCCCTCCTTGGGTGCCTCCTCCAAACAGCGTGACAGTGGGAAACACTTCTGTGAAGTGCACTTTTCATGCGCCAGACCTGGTTTCACAGACTTTTACCCCTTATCATTCTTTTCATCCTCACAGCAGCCCTAAGTGCCCATATAGGTGAGGAAACTGAGGCACAATGATGGCACTTGTGCCAGATCACAGGGAGACATGGTGGAGTTGGGATTTGAATCCAGGGATTCTGGTCAGAGTCCCAGCTCCATACCATGACTCCCTTCTGCCCAAGGCCAGTGGGACACGGGACGGTCCCCGAGTCTGTCCCTGTGGTGTTTGCCCCTGGGGTAAGCGAAGGGGTCAGGGCCCAGGAGGCCAGCCAGAGCCCGCTCTAACGCCTCCCCTGCCCGTCCCAGCTGTACATCCAGACGACGACGCTGACGGTCTCGGTGAGTCTGAGCGCCTCGGTGTCCCTGGGGATGCTCTACATGCCCAAGGTCTACATCATCCTCTTCCACCCGGAGCAGAACGTGCCCAAGCGCAAGCGCAGCCTCAAAGCCGTTGTCACCGCTGCCACCATGTCCAACAAGTTCACGCAAAAGGGCAACTTCCGGCCCAACGGAGAGGCCAAGTCTGAGCTCTGTGAGAATCTTGAAGGTCCCGGTGAGTGCCTGCCCCTGCCCATCTCCCTCTGGGCCCGCCCAGGCCCCGCTCCCTTTGGCCAGTCCCCGCCCTCACCCCAGAACGAATGAACGAACACACACACACACACACACACACACACTGCTATAAGCAGCTGCCCACCCAGTAGGAGCTCTGGGAGAACCTAGAAGCTTCAGGTTAGTGCCCCTCTGCCCTCCTGCCAGTCCTCCAGGTCCCTCCCCTATGCCCACACCAGCCACACCCTCCAAGGAATCACTGCCCCAACTAGGGGGAAGGCCTGGTTCGCGCATCAGCGTGCAACCCCGGGATTTCTCTGCCTTGGCGCCCACATCTGGGCCTGTGACCTCTCAAACCCTCTTGGAGAAGCGATATTCCAGAAGGTCCCTGCTCTCCAGCCCTTTGGTAAGCCGGGATTGGTGGCCTTGGCACCAGCCCGGCCACCCCCTAGCAGGGCCTTAGAGATGGGGATTCAGACATGGGCCCCAGATGAGTAAGTGAGGGGTGGGGTAGGCTAGGGGCCTCCAGAGGCTGCAGTTCTCAGGGAGCAGGGTGGCCCGAGAGGGTTGTCCAAGGACACGTCAGAGGGTGATTTGAGATGAACGGGGGAAAGGAGGTGGGGAACTGGGCATCTGAGGATCAGGCCTGGGGAGGATGGGTCCCTCAGGCCAGTTTAGGCATGTGCATTGGAGGGAGCAGGGCTGCCACCTTTGCCAACGTCCCTGTTTCCCTGGAGCAAGCCCTGTGTGTGAGGAGAAGAGGACAGAAAGGCAGCGCACATGAAGGGCAGGGCAGGCCTCAGGCGGCCCAGTGATGGTGGTGGCCATTTCTTGAACCCTGACTCTGTGCCCCACCTACTAGGTACCAGTTTTCATCCTCACAGCAGCCTCGAAAGGCAGGTGTTTTTGTCATCCACATAATACAGAGGAAGAAGAGGAGGCTCAGCAAGGTGAGATTCACTCAGGTCACAGCCAGCACGTGGCAGGGCCTGACCTGACCTCCCACTGTTCCCGCTGCCCTGGGTCTCCTTGCAGACTGTGGCCTCTGCCCTGGGATGAGCCGCAGAGCCTCTGCCTGTAGGCTGGGTGGGGCCTCCATGGGCCTCGCTTCCAGCTGCTCCAGGGTGGGGAGGGTCCAGGGGTCGCTGTGGTCACCCTGCCACATTGCAGACCATGGCCCCCTCCCTGGACACTCTGTAAGCCACCACATGGTTTAAATGGAAGCTCCTCTCATCCTGGTGGGATCTAGGAAGGAGCACTGTGCTTGCTCCCTCTAGTACTGGGGGGAAGTCTAGAAGTGTCGATGACAGCAGGAGGGACATGGGCTAGCCTGCACAGGGTCCAGAGAGGAGCCCTTGTCATCCACTAAGAGATCAGGCCCCTCCGGGGTATTTGGGCTGGCTCAGTACCTCTTAGAGGGTCCCCGCCTCAGCGCTCTGGGTGAAGCATCGTCCCCTCCATTCTTGGCATGGGTCCCATGTGTTGAGAGAATCTCACGTGTGGAAAGGACAGTCCCTACATCCAAACAGGATTCTTCACTGGAGTGAACTTCACAGCAGTCCTGTGAGACCAGGCTAGGGCTGCCAGTTTGATCCCCAGCTAAGGCCCAGAGAGGGTGAGTGACTCTCCTAAAATCACACAGCAAGGTGGTAGCTGGCTAGCCCCACGCAGTGTCTTTCCCTTGACCCTGACTTCATATGACCTCTCTGTCCCCATTCTCTGCTGAGTAGTGGAACTGGCTTCTGAAGTGCACCCTCCTTTGCTTGACAGCCCTAATGACTGTTATCAGGAAAGCCCTCCACCAAGTGAACTCTGGTTCTCTCCAGACCTGCTCCTCCTCCCAGAGACCGGCTCCTCTGTACCCCCAGCCCTGGGGCTCCCTTCCGACGCCACTGGGGCTCTGCACTCTGAGATGAGAAGGGGCAGAGTGTCCTCACAGGACTCGCCTCTGGCCTTTCATGTACATCGAATGCAGCTCCTCACCAGGCCCTTGAGTCCTGAGCAGGGACCCCTCCCTGCTCCCTGCCCCGCACCCTGACTTCATTTTCCCCCTTCCCACAGGGACTTCCTCGTCCCACGTCCCATCCCTCCAGGCCATACTCTACTGGTGCAGGGGTAGGTCTGTCAAACCAGCAGTGCCCCAGGGCTCTGACAGTGAGGGGGGGGGGCATTAGCCTGCACAGCCTGTACAATGGGAGCGACACCCTGACCCCAAAGGGTGACACTCATGGAGCTGTGACAGGCTAGGGGACCTTAGTGGGCAGGCCTTCACAGAGAGCTCTGACCGCACCTCACTGACATTGTCGCCTCTCCTGCCCAGGCTGGTCACCTGGACACGGGACAGTCACCTGCTAGAAAAGGAGGGGTGTGGAGGCATGGTGAGGGAAGACCCAGTGTTCCCAGCCTTCCGCTTCCTGCAACGGAGAGCTGCCCACTCGTCCCCTCCCATGTGGGGACCCACTCGCCCCTCCCCTGCGGGGACCCACTCGCCCCTCCCCTGCAGGGACCCACTTGCCCCCGCCCCTACAGGGACCCACTCTCCCCTCCCTTGCAGGGACCCACTCGCCCCCACCCCTGCAGGGACCCACTCCCCCCTCCCCTGCGGGGACCCACTCGCCCCTCCCCTGCAGGGACCCACTTGCCCCCGCCCCTACAGGGATCCACTCTCCCCTCCCTTGCAGGGACCCACTCGCCCCCGCCCCTGCAGGGACAGCCAGAGGTCAGGCTTCTTGCCCCACGGTCTCTCAGCTCCGTGACAACATGGGGTCATAGAGGCCCCAGGCAGCAGCCAGGTGATTAATTCCGGGGACAGCCAGACCGAGGGGGGTATGAACAGGAGGAGTGGGTAGCTGTCACTCCTGTGAAGCAGGGACATTTTTCACTCTGTCACTGGCAGGCCACGTATCTTTAAACAAACAACAGAATAAATAATTCAGGGGCCCGATTGCAGGCAGATTGGGTATGGAGATATGGGGGCAGCAAATGGGGTTGTCAGCTCATGCCTGCCGCTGCCCAGCTAATTGTTATCGGAGGTGGCGGCGCCTGAAAACTAGCAGCAAGGGCTTGTCAGCAGCACCAGAAGGGTTGGGACCCTCTGCCTGCACCCCCTTGTCCCTTCCCCTCTCGTACTGAGGATGCCCTGGGGAGCTGCCCACCCCACCTCGCCTCATCACATTTGTGATTTCAGCCCTGCTCCTTTTGCCATTAGTTTGCAAGGTTTAGAGTGTATGTCCATCTACCCTGTGGCTGAGAGCCAGCCAAGGGTTAATTACACTCCATTTTACAGATGAGAGAACCGAGGCTCCAAGAGGTTCAGTTCAGGTGCTGAGATCCCCTGTACCAGTGAGGGCAGGACTGGGTCCCAGATCTCCCGACTACTGGCCAGACTTCCCTTTGTTCTTTGCAGTTAGCTCCTGGGGTCCCTGGGCATTCATTGCTCCCATTTTCCAGATGGTGACACTGAGGCTTCGCCCAAGGACTCTGGGGCCCCTGGCCTGTAGCTGAGGGCTGAAGGCACTTCTGGGTTCTGGAAGCCATGGATTGGAGACAGCACTGGTCTCAGAGGACCAACAGGGGCCCAACTGTCCCCTCCCTCCCGCCTTTCGCTTACCCATTGCCTGGCCTTGCTGTCCCAGCGGCAGCCCCTGGGCTCCCACTTCCCTGCAGTCAGTGGAGATTTGCTGCTGCTGCTGAGGTTTTCACCTCAGAGGCAGCAGCTGCTGAAGGGTTTACAGGTTTGGAAGCTCAGTTTTATCTGTTCACGCAGGGGGTGACGGAGCCCCAGGGAACAGATTCTCACCAGCATGGCCTGTGGGCAGGAGATTCCCAGCTGGCTGCCGGCTTTTCCTGCTGCTAGGGGAGAGGGTGGGGTAGGGATGGGGGGTGGGCATGCCCCTCAAGAAAAGAGGTCTAGGTAAAAAGGCCCACCCCTCTTAGGTACAGGCAGGACACAGGCCTGGCGGGGCAGGGACAGAGCCGCCTGAGGTCCCAGAGGGCTTTTGAGGCTCCTGTGTCCTTTCAGCTCTGCCATCCCCTTCCCCAGCACCCTGGAGGGACATGGGTCGTTTTAGAAGTGAAGGTGGGACTTGTTTGTACACTACAAGGTACCGAGCTCTGTTCTGATCATCTTCCTGGGTGTCACAGGCACCGTTTCCTTCCACTAGCATCTGCCTGGGACTAGCCAGGGTCTGCCCAGCCAGGGGGCTGTTCGTCTTCTGCTTGAATCTTTCCACCCTCTCCACTCTCGGCTCGTGCCCAGAGACCGTCCTCCAGCTCCACAGCACTCGGGTCCTCGTGCCCCTGCACTGGTCCACAGTGTGCCCTCTGCTCACCCCACCACCCTTCCCACACTCGATGGAGCCTGAGTAGGACACTGCAGTCCTATCCGTGCACTTCAGGGACGCTGCCATGACAAAAAGGCCCAGAGCAGAGCGGCTCAATGGGATCGGCGTTTGTTTCTCTCCCATGTAGTGATAGTGCACAGTGGGTGGCAGGAGCAGAGACCCATTTTGTTGCTCCATCAGCCCCAGAGGGTTGTCCTTGTCCTCATGGCGGGGGCTGGTTGCCCTCAATGTCTGCTCTGCCCACAGAAGGCAAGGAGGAGGCGGTGCAGAGAAAACAGTCCATTTTAATCAAATGGCATGGGGTTGCACACAGCCCTTCCACTCACCTGTCACCAGGCATGTGGTCATGCAGGGCCATGCTTAGGTGCAAGGGAAGCCGGGAAATGTAGTCCTTAACTTTGGCAGTCATGAGCCTAATGAGAACAGGGGAAAGAAGACTGGGGGGACAGTGTGTCGCCCACCACGCTGCTCCCTCGGTGTCCTCTTCTCCAGGCCAGACGCCCCTGGCTGATCCCCCTTTTCGGAGCTGACGGGATCCTGCTGGAGAGTCGCAGCAGCTCTATGACCAAGGGCAGGCTGTGCTTCTCCCGTCCAGCCCAGCCCCGCCCCTGGGCAGCAGTTCTGCCCTCGATTACTCTCCACTGAGCTGTCCCTCAGGCCCAGAGGGACAGCTTGAACCCTGTCAGGACAAGACAAAACCAAGGGCCTGGCCACCTCCTCCCTGCTGTGGCTTCAGTTCCTCACTTTTCAAATCCAGCCTCCTTACTAGGCTCCTGTGAGGCCCAAACAGTGGTGGGGTGGCAGTGGGGGGCACTCCTACTGCCCGTGTGAGTTGATGTCACCCAGCGGGGGTAGGGAAAGAAGGCTGTGGCTGGGAGGTGGGAGCTATGCCCACATGCAGCGCCGGTCCCCTCTGGTGGGTAAGCTGAGCAAGGGCCAGATGGGTGTGGATAAGGGAGGCCCAAGGCTGAGGTGACCCAGGGACACTCAGAAATGGGAAGGGTGACTGCACGGAGGCTCGAGGGGACCGGAGAACTTCCATTTCCCTGGAGTCTGGGGAGAAGGCTGAGTCAGTCATATGCCATAGTCATAGAGGTTTCTAGCTTCTCAGGGCTCCTCTCTGGTTCCATTATTTATTTCCTCTGTCCCCATTCCCCATTAACTGCTAGTGTGTATACTCTTGGCAAGTGCTCTTCCAAAACGTATGATGAGCTCTGAAAACTTCCCTTTGATAATGTAGTTGACTCATAAACAACCCTGGGATTAGGGGTGACCCCCACCCCGTGCCATCAAAAAATCCATGTATAACTTCTGACTCCCCCCAAACTTAAGTTGTCGCTTGGTATCCGTGTGGGATTGGCTCCAGGACCCACCGCGGAGACCAGACGCCACAGAGGCTAAGTCCCCTGTATAAAGTGCTGCAGATCAATGCACGCAGGGGCTCTCCACGTCCACAGACTCCCAACCACAGATCGAAAACAGTGCAGACATTTACTGGAAAAAAACAAAATAACAAAATTAAGTGGGCTTGTGAAGCTCAGACCGTGTTGTTCAAGAGACAACTGCTTTAAGGATATGTAATTGCATCATAAATACAAAGTGATTCTCTTAACATGGGGTGGAGTTGGGAGGTGGCAGGGGCTTTGCTGGGGGAGACCCTCACAGAAGGCTGGGGTTGAGTGCTCACAGGAGGGGTCTTATCTAGAGTGACAGGTGATGAGGGAAGGGCACTCCAGGCAAGCAGCTCAGCCTGGGCCAAGGCCTGGAGGTGGGCTGGACACACCGGAAGGCTGGGCCCAGTGCAGGGAGCGGGGAAACGGGAGGAAGCAGTGGGGTGGGCAAGGTGGGGCCGGCGTACACCAGGGTGGGGAGTGGACAGCTCTGTTCAGGGATTTGGTCTTGATGTCCTGGGCAAGGCAGTGCCTGCGCAGCAGGGGGGTTGAGGAAGCCAGCCCCTAACTCCTGGGTACCCCTGGTCTCTCTCCTTCCAGTGCTGGCCACCAAACAGACCTACGTCACCTACACCAACCACGCAATCTAGCTAGGTCGTTGGAGCCGAATGGAGGAGGAGGAGGAACGAAGACGCTTGTGGATGGTGCGTGGAACCAGGGCCACTCCCAGGAGCCCAGCTGATGTCCTGCCTACCCACGGGCACCCACAGATGTGGCTTGGTGCTGAGGACAGCAGAGCCCCGGTGGTCACTGCTGGGTAGCCAGGGCAAGCCGGGCAGGCGACAGGAGGAGGGCGAGGGGCTGGGGCAGCTGCAGCCACCCCAAGAGCCTGCGTCTTGGACCACTGCCCTTCCTGGCCCCAAATCACAGGGGCCTGGGTTGCGTGGGCCCCGGCACTGGCCCTTCTGTCTCTCCCCTTCTGTCTCTGCCTGTCCCATTGGCAACCTTCCCAGTCTGTCTCCATCCCTGTCTGTCTATTCTCTTATCTCTTTGTATCACCGTCTTTTCTGTCTCCAGCTGTCTGTGCACCGGCTTTTTCTGTATCATCTTTCTTTCTGTCTCTGCCTCCTCCTGCTTTTCTCTTGTGCTCCACCTGGGTCTTTCCTCTCGTGCATTGTTCTTTCCTGTCCTCAGTCCCCTCCCCACCTTCATTTATGTCCAGTCTCTGCTCTCCTCTCCCTGCCACCCATCCTCAACTCTCCAAATCTCACATGTTGCAAAAGAGAAAAAGAAAAAAAAATCAAAACACAAAAAAGCCAAACAAAAACAAATCTTGAGTGTGTTGCAAAGTGCTGCGTGCTCCTGGTGGCCTCTGTGTGTGTCCCTGCGGCCCGCAGCCTGCCCGCCTGCCCTGCCCGTCTGCTGTGTGTCCTGCCCGCCTGCCCGCCTGCCCCTCCTGCCGATGACACGGAGTTCAGTGCCTGGGTGTCTGGTGATGGTTACTGATGACAATGTGTAGCGCATGATTGTTTTTATACTGAGAACATTTCTAATAAAAATAAACACATGGTTTTGCACCCTGGCTTCACATCCACTGAGACTCTGGCCGTGGGACTCGGGCCTGGCCTGCAGCCAGCTGGCCTGAGCGGCAGGACTGGGGGATGGAGAACCGGGGTTTGGGGGTCGTGGGGGCTACACCCTGGACTGGTGAGGAGTGAGGTGTGGAGAGGCCTGAGGCATGGAGGGGTCGGGGCATCACAGAAGGTTTCAGAAATCAGCCCCTGCTGGTAAGGAGGTGCTCTGTCCCCGACCTCTGCCCTGCAGCCCCTACGGAACCTGCCCCTTCTGCCCTGCCTCTTGCTCATACCCTTCATGTCTGGGACCCCCATCCCCACCCCCACAATCTGAGCCTCTCCTTCCAGCCAGGAAACTCTCCTCTGGAGAAACTGGCTTCTGGAGCTGCCAGCCCCCACAGCCCTCCCCTTCCGCTTGTCCTGCACTAAGATGGTGTGTGTCTGTCCTGGAGGTCAGTGTGTGGCGTGTGTCCATGTGGGCCAGGTGCACAACCCAGATGTGCATGTGTGTGGCTCCCCAACTCTGTATGTGTCTGTTTTGGCTGCCTGTGTGTGTGTGCTCCTAGAGGCCCCATATCTCACGCTCATTTGTCTGTCTGTCTGTTTAGGCCCAATGGGGGTGAGTCCACGTTCCAGCCACGTTGTGAGGATGCCTGTCCCAGGCTGGCATCCAGTGTGGAGTGTATTCACATTATCTGGCTTCCCTGGCAGGTTGGGAAGTGGGGAGCTGGGAGTGGTTTAGGGGCTGGGTCCTGTCAGGAATAAATTATAGAGCCAGTGACACAATGAGGCCACAGGCAGCAGCTGGAGCCTGTGCCACCTCTCCTGGCCCCACCCCAGGCCTCCCCACCACCTACCTCCTAGGCTGATGGGGTGTGGAGAGGTGGGGCCAGGAGCCTGGAGGGACCCCAGGTGGGAGCCAGGCAGGGACTGGATGTGAGGGTGTGTGTGGAGATGAAGCGGGAGTATGAAATGGTGCCAGGTGGTAGTGCCCCTGGGGAAGCCCGTCTTACTCCTGGGGCAGGCTGGTCTCGTGACCACACCTGCGCTCAGGAAACCCGTTCCATACGGAGGCTCTGTGTGAGACTGAGCGCAGCAGCTACTGTATACTCGGTAAATATGTGTGTAATGACTGAGGGCAAAAGGGAGTGTCCCTCACTGATGGTCTTGCTTCTGCAGGATGGGCCCTAAGACCCTGAATAGATTCTACTCAAGCTAATCAGTAAAAACTAGGTTGTCAGACCAAGGGTGTTTGCTAGAAGCTTCTGGTGCAGTGTGTGTGTGTGTGTGTGTGTGTGTGTGTGTGTGTGTGCGTGTGTGTGTGTGTGTGTGTGTGTGCGTGCGTGCCAGGGGTGTGACTGTGTTGGGTGGTAGTTGGATATAGAGGGGGAGTGTGGTCAGCTCTCCCCCTGGGGGCTCCCTGGCAGCAGCCCCAGCCTGGGCACCTTGTCCCTTCTGGGGCCCATTTCCTTCTGAAGGTGCTCGCCATGCTGAGGCCCAGGGCTAGGCAGAAGGCCTGGCCAGAACATGAGGATGACTGACACTTAGCTCAGGACTTTCCCAGGTGACCTCCCCATCCGTGGAAGCCCCCTTCTACATTCCAGGGGGAGGGGGAGAATCACCTTTCTAAGGGGGTGCTGCCCCTTCTACTCCCCTCAACACTCAGAAGAGGCCAATGAGGGGTCAAGGTCAGGCTTCGCAGCCTCCTGGGGGAGGAAAAAGCCCATCAGGCACCCCAGAGACTTGGCCGCATGCAGCCGGCCTGGGGCTCTGAGGGGGCAGGTGGAGAGGGGGCATCCAGCCCTGCCCACGGGGCCATGTCTGATAGGGGAGACACAGCCCACAACCTAGAAACGCTGATGGTCCTAAAGTAACGAGGATGGGCTGGGGTGGGCTGGGTGGGGTGTGAGTTTTCAGCGCTGAGCCTGGGGTACAGAAGACAGGTGTGTGGGCTCCATGGGCATGAGGTGGAAAGGGGGGCCTGTCCCCCTCAGCACTTCTGGAAGTCAGACCTGCTGCAGCAGCATGGGCCGGAGGGCCCCACACACCTTCTGGAAGGCTCAGGCCAGCGGAACCAGGGCTGGGGTCCCAGGCGGGATGCTGAGACCTGCTCTGAAGCTCCTGGTGCAGAAAACCGGTGTGGGGGTCGGGTGGGGGCCTTCCTGGGCCCGCTGGCTGCTAACCTTTGCTCTCCGTCCCATACTATCAAGTCCCTGGGCTCATATGGGACACTCAAGAAAAGTAGAAAGATGCTCAGTAGCTTCAGGATTATATATATATATATATATATATATATATATATATATATATATATATATTTAAAGATTTATTGTATTGTTTTTGACAGAGACAGAGACAGAGAGAAGGGGGAGGGCCCAGAGCAGTCTCCATAGTTGTACGTCATTCGTCTTCAACATGGTTTCATTCCACACAGGTGGGTGGGGGCCGCACAGGGCAGGAACCAGGCTCCGCATGGGAGGCACGCCCCCTCAATCTGGGGGCTGAACTGGGGGATGAGAGCCTAACTGGGGGCCTCCCACATGGGAAGCACACCCCAGTTCAGCATATGGGTCCGCATGGGCCGGGGCCGGGATTTGATCCTTGGTCCCCAGGGCTGCAAAGCAAGCACTCAGCCCCACTGAGCCATCCCAGCTTCCCCAGGATTTTATATTTCAATAGGATAGGGTTGGGGGGCATTGCAATGCTGCTGGCTCCCCGGATGGAAAGCCGGGGACCCTCAGAGACCTTGGTTCTATAAGAGGGGCAAGGGGGCACCACTGGCTCTGTGCTCGCCCCTCTCAGGGGCCTCAGTTTCCCAGAGGCGCTCAGGGGTGCTCCGTGGCAGCCCCAGGGCTGGGTTCCTCAGGGCGGAATGAAAGGATCAGGCTCACGGTGACTCCCTGCACCAGACACTTTCCCATCCCTGAGATGACTTTCTGATGAGCTGTGCTGGGCCTCTCCCAGGACTGGATCTGAGGCTCTGCAGGTGGGGCCGGCACAGATATGTTTTACAAGCTTCCCAGGGCATCTGCTGTGCAGTCCAGTGGGCCGGATGGAGCAGTGTTCCAGCGGCAGAGCCCTTGCTTTAAATCGGCGAGCAGCCTGCCTGGGAACTTGCTAGAAAAGCAAATTATAGGCCCCACTCCGCCTGGCTGAATGGGACGCTCTGGGGGTGGGGTCCCGTGCCTGTCTCACAGGCCCGTCAGGTCACCATGATGCAACTCCAAGTCTGAGAGCCTCTGAAAGATGTTTGGGGAGGTGGGAAGAGGGGGTCCAGGCCGAGGGTTTCTAGGACAGGGCGTTGTTCCTAGGGTGCAGGAATCATAGAGCTAAAACCAGGAAATCCCAGCAAAACTGGACAGGTACTAAGTATCTCATGTGGGCCAGGCCCCAGCGGTGGTACCACACCTTGGTGTTTCTGCAGCAAGAGGGAACAATGCCCCCTCAGGAGCCTGTAAGGGCTCAAAGCCCAGACCAGGCAGCTACCAGCGCTGAGCAGGAGCCCCCGAGCTACCCGGTTGGCCGGACACATGGGACACCTTTGCGGAACTCCGAGGACCCTGGACACTCGGCTCTAGAAGCAGTTCAAAGCTCCGGGCCCTTTCAGCTCTGCTGGGCTGGTGCTGAGTGCCAAGGTCCTGTGTCTGTGTCTCCCATCCTGCGTCTCAGGCCCTGGAGGCAGAGGCGAAGGGCCAGAGGGTGGCCTGTTAGCACCCTGCCAGGTGTCCCGCACCCCCTCAACCTGCGGGCCCAGGAGGGGTCCTCCGGGACCCACGCAGAGATGCTGAGCTGCTGGAGGCGGTCTGCAGCCAGAGGATGGGCCCCGGGCCTTTCTGGCTCTCACTGGGGCCTGCTGCTGCCCCTCCCAGCCTGGGTTTCCATCTGGCCACTGAACACGGATGGAGGCTGAGGCACTGCTCCCGGGCCCTGGAGCACCTCTCTGCCCCCATGCCTGCCCTGGCTGCAGGGATGTCCCCTGCACTCCGGCCTGCCCAAGGCGTGGACCTCTGTGCGGATACCCCGGCACTGAATGGCACACAGTGCTAAAACCTCACTTCCGTTGGCTAAAGCAGCAATTAGCGTCTAATGAAGCTTTTTGCTTTATTTTTAGGTACCCTCCAAGGCCCTCCTGTGTAATTCAGCCCACCATTGCTCGGCAGATAATTAAAGCATGTCACCATAATTTGCCTTTTTTTTCTTTTTTATAAAGCGGGTAATTACATTTTTATTACCAGTGAGGGGGAAAGAGGACGGATAGAAAACAATGAGAGGTGGAGTTAGGGCAGGAAATGGCGCCCAGATCCCTCAGCCAGGCTCCCCCACTCTCTCAGCAGAACCAGGAACCCTCGTTGCCTTTCTGCGGGCAGCTAGCCCCGGGGTCTCCTTGACTTTAGGGTCCTTCCTGCCCAAGACCCCTCCTTGCTGGCTTCCCAATCGCCCACTGGAGTCGTCTTCTGCCAGGTTGCATTGGGAGGAAGCCCCTTTTTCCCTTCTGCTTTTATTAGCATTTATTTGATGTTGAATTTACTCCTGGGCCATAAGCTTTTGTTTCTTCAGTTGCCTCTGGGATATCTTTTTCTTCTGGTTTGAAACAACCTGCTCTTTTTCAGTGAGGATCAGCTCAGTGTGGCAGGGAGAGCTTGTGTAGGGGGCTTATCCACCCACAAGCTCTGTAAGTTCCACGCTGCATCTTGGGAGCTTTGTTCACCCAGATATGCTTGATGACCAGGGTCTACATCGAAACCCTTCAGCTCAGCATCGCACTGCATTCTTAAGCCTATGCAACAAAAATTCAGCCCTCTTTTGGGCCTCCAACCCAGCATCCAGCCTCAGCGTTTGGCCTGGGCACAGCTACCAACTCCACGTTGTAACGACGGAATGGCCCACATTGTTTCTGTAATGTGACATGCTTTAGCTACTTGGTGGCTTTTCAGATACGCATACTCTTTATGGTCTGGGCAGTTTCACGAGTGTTCTTAGAGTGGACACAAAGATTTGAATCTCTCGACTTGCATGATTTTGTGGGGTTTTCTGGGTCAAGGGAGTAGCGAACCATTTTCAGAGGTTACCTCAGGCTGCTCACAGGAAGAGAGGGAGGAGGCCCTTCGGCAGCCCCACTTTGCTTCAGGGTATTCCAGTGGGAGGGGAGGGGGTGAGGTTTAACCCAGAGAGCCCTGAGCTGTGCATGGGGCCCTGGGAGCTTTTGTTTTAAAATTTATTTTCTTGTCTTTGATAGAGAGACAGAGATAGAGAGAGACAGAGAGAAGGGGGAGGGCCCAGAGTAGTCTCCACAGTTGTACATCAACAGTTTTCCACATGGTTTCGTTCCACACTGGTGGGTGGGGGCCTTGCAGGGCAGGAACTGGCCAGGAGCCTCCTGCATGGGAGGCACACCCCCTTAAGCCAGGGGCTGAACTGGGGGGCCTCCTATATGGGAAGCGAGAACTGAACTGGGGGCACATCCCAGTTCAGCATATGGGTCCACACGGGCTGGGGCCGGGACTTGATCCTCAGACTCCGGGGCCACAAAGTGAGTGCTTAACTGGCTGAGCCATCCTGGCTTCCCTTGGAAGTTCTTTATGTTATTGTACTGTTACACCTGTTTGAAAATTTCCATAGTAGATAGTTAAGTAGCACTCCCAGGAAGGGGTTTGCTGGAGCCTGGCACCCAGTATCCTCTCAGGGCCACCTGTGGCTTGATGTTCTTTCAACGAGAAGGGCTGTCTTCATGCCTCCGACTCTGCATTCCAGTCATTGCTTTGGTGCTGGCCCGTGGTGGTGAAGGATCCCTTTTGGGCATCTGAAATTGGACTCTCCAAGTCTGCAGGCCATGCTGGGAACAGGGCAGCTGCTCACATAGTTTGGGGGGGCACACTGTCCCCAAACATCTTCCTAATTGCCATTTGTGCTACCCAAACTTCTGCTAAAGCCTCAGGCTTCTGGGCCAAGGCATCTTCTCCCAAAATACATCCATTGGCAGCCATACTAGAGTCAGGTATCAAGACCCCAGCTACCTTCTACCCTGAAGGTGTGAGTTGGGGACAGGCAAGTTTTGAAAGATCTGATTTTGAAAGAACTTCCAGATTGCCTTAATTCAAGTTGCATGCAGTCCCCCCCACACCCCCCACTCCTCATGGGGCTGAATGCCGCTCAGCCCCAGACAGCATGTTACATTCATTATCTTCATCCTCCCACCAGAATATCAGCCCACCAGGACAGAGCTTTTTGCCTATTTGATCACAGCTGAATCCTCAGGGCCTAGAACTGTACCTGGCACACAGCAGGCATATAATAAATATCAGCTGAATGACTGGATGGGGTAGGGGTGGAGGCTGGAGGCTTAAAAGAACATATTTAGCTGTATCTCCTCCTCCACCCTTCCCCGACCCAGGGCTCAGCTCTACCTCTGAGTCTCTGCTCAAAGTACAATGGGTCCTTTCTTCACTGTAGCTTCCCCAGGTCTTCCCCAGAGCATGGATGTAGCATGCCAATCACTGGGTAGGGAACTGACCCCCACTGCCTCCTCTGTCCCATATTCCAGGACCACAGGCCCCAGGAGTTGGAAGCAAGAGATCTGGATTCTAAGTAAGGTTCTTGGGCAAGTTGCTTTCACTCTCTGGGCCTCAGTTTCTTCATCTATAAAATGAGGATTTGAGCTCCGAGCCCTCAGAGCCTGTGGTCAGGGAGGTAGAGAGACCTGGAGATTTGGGGAGGAAGAAGATTGTGGAATCAGGCAAGGGCCATGAGGCTGGGATCTAGGCCTTTGTGAGCCCCCAAGAGTTACTACTGCTGATGGGGATATCACACCCTCTCTTTCGATTCTTTCCCCAACCTTCAGTGACACGTTCTGTGGGCTCGCAGGTGCACACTGGTGCAGGGAGAGGGCATGAAATAGAGAAGGAGGTTCTAAGACAGAGAGAAATGAGCCAGGGAAGCAAACACTAGAGAGGCAGACACAGGCAGGCGTGACAAGTGGATATCCTGAGAAATCTCGCACCACAGAACACCTAGAGGCATTCCGTAAAATATGACAATAGTTCTTTTAAATGCATGACTGCAAAATGAATGAATGAACACATGCAAGGACAACCTTTAGGATGTCAAATATAAAGCATGCTGGAAGCCTGAGAGCTAGGGGGCTCTGAAGCTGCAGAGAGACCTCAGGCCATCTGCACACATATCCCCATGACCCGCATCACAGTTTCTCAATAGCAGCACCATTGACATTTTGGACTGGATTATTTTTGTTGAGACTGGCTGTCCTGTGCATTGTAGGGTATTTGGCAGCAACCTTGGCCTCTACCCACTAGATGTCAGTACCACCTTCCTCCTCCAGTTGTGACAAGTAGAAATGTCCCCTGGTGGACAAAGTTGTCCAGGTCCGGAAACAAAGCCTAGAGGCTTGGGTGTTAAGGGCCCCCACAGAAAAGGAGTCAAACTGGGAACACTGTATGGTGGGGAGTTGTAATTGAGACCTCTACAGATTATTTTTTGTGGAAGGATAAATAAACAATCCATCCAATGGCAAAGACAAACGATAAGAATATTTGTCTATTTCAGCCCATGCTCTAGGTAGAAAGAAAAACCTTTAAATTTGTAACCACAGGCTTGCCCACACAGTGGTTTAGGGAAAACATTTGCATTATCTATGTGTTCCAGGAAATTCCAAGTAATGACATTAACAAGTATGTTGGTAGTACCTAGGGCACCTGGCAGAAGCAAAAGCAAATTTTTTTGGAGAGACACATCTTCAACCCCTATTGTACAGGATTCCCATGGATAGAGCCCAGCTACACTTTTTACAGCACAAAATTACAAAGCACATGGGGAAACAATTGAGCCTGAGTGAGTCAATAAAAACAACATAAGGCAGAATTAGACATTTAAGACTTAAAATGTTGAAATGATCAGGTCTAGAATATTTTTAAAAAGTAGCGTGTTTAATAAAATGTTTAGAGAAATAAAGATGCTACAGAAAAAAAAACAGGCAAATATGAAAACAATAATGTTGAATTTTAAAACCCAGTGGATGGGTTAAATAGCAGATTAGACACAGTTGAAGAGATAGTTAGTGAACTGGAAAATAGATTTGAAGAAATCATTGACCATAATGCATCACACAGAGAAAAACATGAACAAAAGGAAAAAAGACAAGGGAAATGGAATGAAGAATTTAACAAATGTCATCTAGGAATTCCAGAAGAGATAACTGAGATAATCAAGGGAGGTGATATCTAATGATATGTTTGTTGATTAGGGATTTCCCAGAAATGATTAAAAAAGACAAATCCCAGGAAGGAAGCATGAAGAATTCAAGCAGAGTAAATAAACAAGGAGAAACACAGACCTGGAAACATTGTACTGAAACCACAGGAACCCAAAAAGAAGATCTCAAAAGCAGCTGGATAGAAATAGATTATGAGTGACCACAGGATGGAACAATTGCCCTGGGGATGCCCAGAAATTATGTAGGGTAGGGCATTTCACAACAAATGCCAGCATGAGCAGGGGGTGCCCAAACTGTTACTGTTAAGATATTAAAGAAATAGGATCTTCGTGTTCCCTCAAGCTCGACTTGGTGGTTTCATACCCCAGTGTGTGTGCGCGTGCATGCGCGCGTGTGTGCGTGCATGCATGTGTGTGTGTGCATGCGTGTGTGCACATGCACAGTAACTCTGGGTTACTTTTGCCTTGAGGGGTGAGAGGGCCATCTTGGGAACGCTGCCTGGACACAGCCTGGGAGGGCAGTGAACATGAGGTAGTGTGAGCGTTGTACCTGGAATGGGCCCTAAGGGTGATAGGTAAGGCCTTAGAACAGACTGCGACCTCCAGTCCTGTTTGGGGCCACTGACCTCAAGGGACTCTGGAGGACACAGGGGCCACCTTCCCAATCCACAAAGGCTTCGTGGAGGAGGTGATGGGCTACAAGAGGAAGCTGGGGGTGGGGTGATGGGGGGAAAGAGAAACAGGGCTGGGGTGTGTGCAGGAAACCGTGGAGGGCAGGAGAGAGGCTGAGAGGCTGAGGGGAATCCCAGGGCCTGCCTCCATTTCTTCCACTCCCTACACACACACACACACACACACACAGGCTTCTCCATTCTTGCTATGATTCTCACCAAACAAGCTTCATTAATCGTCTAATAACCAGATTAATTAAGGACGCTGAAAGTAAACAGCAAAAAGGTAATTTGCTCCTGATTACTGTGTAATTGTGGGAGGATGAATTTATTTGTATATGCAAAGAAGGCTCCACACACAGAGAATGACAATAGAGAAAAGTAATTGTGTATCTGTCCTGAACCCCTCTATCCCTCCCATTTCCTGCCTCCTGCAGCCCTCTCCTTGGCTTCTCTTGAAAAGCGATCCAGTGGCCAGCCGCGTCCTCAGCCTCAGCCTCAGCCTCAGCCTCAGCCTCAGCCTCAGCCTCAGCCTCAGCCTCAGCCTCAGCCTCAGCCTCAGCCTCAGCCTCAGCCTCAGCCTCAGCCTCAGCCTCAGCCTCAGCCTCAGCCTCAGCCTCAGCCTCAGCCTCAGCCTCAGCCTCAGCCTCAGCCTCAGCCTCAGCCTCAGCCTCAGCCTCAGC
>PVKE010016524.1:0-31903 GCA_004027555.1 Craseonycteris thonglongyai | reverse complement strand
GATCTTAAAACTCAATTAACAAATCAACAAAGCGTTTTTAAAAAGCCAAGGTTGAAGTCACAAGCAGTAACTATTGCATCATTCAAAGTAAGCTATCTCTTAGCAAAACAATGTAAGCCATTTTCCGATGGTGAATTTGTAAAGGAAATTTTTTTGGAAATGTCAGATTCACTTTTTAACGATTTTAAGAACAAGAGTGAAATTGTTGCCTCAATTCAAGATCTACAATTGTCTCGAAACACAGTGATGCGACGAATTGAAAGGGTGAGTGGGAATGTAAAAGAGCAGTTATATAATGTATGACAACAAGTCGATCGCGACACACTTTTAAGATAAAAAGTAGATCTTATATACAGAAAAGTTGGCCACCCCTGAGCTATAGCAAGTTATCCAGAAGATCTGGCTAAGATACGTACTTTATGAAGGTGGCTACACCAAAGAACAAATTTTCAGGGTAGATGAAACAGCCTTACATTGGAAGAAAATGCTATCTAGAACTTTAAAATTTTTTTTTAATTGTTTTTGACAGAGAGAGAGAGAGACAGAGACAGAGAGAGAATTGAAATGGGGGAGCTTTCTCAGTTCAGCACATGGGTCTGCACGGCCGGGGCCAGGATTCGATCCTCGGTTCCCGGCACTGCAAAGTGAGCGCTTAACCCACTGAGCCATCCCGGCTTCCCTGCTATCTAGGACTTTAATAGCTAGAGAGAAGTCAATGCCTGGCTTCAAAGTTTCAAAGAACAGGCCAAATCTCTAATTAGGGGCTAATGCAGCTGGTGACTTTAAGCTGAAGCCAATACTCATTTACCATTCCAAAAATCCTAGGGCCCTAAGGAATTATGCTAAGTCGACTCTTTCTGTGCTTTATAAGTGAACCAACAAAGCCTGATGACAGCACATATGTTTACAACAAGGTTTACGAATATTTTAAGCCCACCATTGAGATTTACTGCTCAGAATAAAAGATTTCTGTTTCTTTCAACATATTACTGATCATTGACCATGCACCTCATCACCCAGGAACTGTGGTGGTGATGTACAATAAGATCAATGTTATTTTTATGCCTGCTAACACAACATCCATTCTGCAGCCCATGGATTCAACTTTCAAGTCTTATTATTTAAGAAATACATTTTGTAAGTTTATAAAGGGTGCCCCAAAATTCATGCAAGATTTGAATTTTGCATTATTTTGCAGTAAAGTGTTGCCAACGAAAAAGAAAAAAGACAGTGCGACAGCTGACAGTTCAAGGTTATTAAAAATGGAGTGCTACATGAAAGAACAACACATTTTCATTGTTGAGCAATGCAAATTTACAATTTTTAATTATAAACCTGTGTTTTCTATCAAAATTACTTCTTGCGTGAATTTTGGGACACCCTTTAGCTGATACAGATAGCAACTCCTCTGATGGATCTGGGCAAAATAAATTGAAAACCTTCTGGAAAGGATTCACCATTGTAGATGCCATTAAGAACATTTATGATTCATGAGAAGTGAAAATACCAGCGTTCATAGGAGTTTGGAATAAGTTGATTCCAACCTTCATGGGTGACTTTGAGTTCAGGACTAGAGTAAAGGAAATAAGTGCAAATGTAGTAGAAATAGCAATAGAAATAGAATTAGAAGTGGCCTGAAGATGCGACTAGATTGTTGCCACCTCATGTTAAAACTGAAATTAATGAGGAGTTGTTTCTTGTGGATGAGCAAAGAAAGTGGTTTCTTGCAGTGGACACTACTCTTAATGAAGGTGCTATGAAGATTGTTGAAATGACAACAAAAGATGTAGAATATTACATGAACTTTTTTAGGAATTGTTCTCCTAATTTTTCTTATTTCTTTGTACATGGTTTCCTTTAGCTCTTTGAGCATCCCTAACAGTTTACTGTCTTTGGTAAATCCAGTTTTTGGCTTTCCTCAGGGATGGTTTCAATTTCTTTTTTTCTTGTTTCTTTACATGTCTTTTTGTTGTTGTTGAAAACTGAACATTTTGAACACTATAATGTGGTAACTCTGGAAATCAGATTTTCCCCCATCTCCAAGACTGGTTGCTGCTACTTAGTGTGGGATGTTGGTATTTGTTTAATTACTTTTGTAAACTATTTTTCGTAAAGACCACATTCTTTGTTATATGTGACCACTAAAGTCTCCTCTTGTTTACTGAGTGGTCGGCTAATAATTTGACAGATATTTCCTTAAATATTTTTTTTAACTTGGAAGCCTGGAACCAACCAACCAAAAAAACAAACAAATAAAACTTTCTTTAATCTTTGCTGATTGGCTTTGCGTTAAGATATTTCTTCAGTGCTTAGCCAAGCCGTTTACAACTCTGCCTTAGCCATTACCTTCTGCTTGTGTGGATCCTAAAAGTCAGCAAAAGGTAAATACTTAGGGTGTTAGGTCTTTTCTGAGCATGGGGACACATACATGTCTCTCCTGATTTCTTTGGCATATGCAGAAACCCCTCAAAGCCCTCATCGCCCCATGCCTACCCCCCCAAACTCACCCAGCTTACTCTTTCAGGCTCCTCAGTCCGGCCCTTGTTTACCCTGTCTGCCATCCCCTGCTCCACGCAGCTGTGGTGAGGACATTTACCTTTAAATGATTTTGACAAACACCACCAGGGAGGCTGCCCTAGCCCTGAGCAAGTTCCAAGATTAATTTCTCAGAGATCCACCAGAAAACTCAAGTCACATAACCACCATTCCTGGAGAACAAGGTCAGCATTTCCCCTGATACCAGTAAGCCACACCAGGCATGTGGGCCACCATCCCTTTTGCTCAGGTTGATGAGCTGGGGAGATAGTAGGTAGGCAAGTTAAAATGCCACTGTGCTCTTTTATAAAAATTTAATAGCTTCCTCATTTAATGTTTCCCTGATTGCTGTAAGTTTTTGCTTAGATTTCAGAGTTCTGAAAAAGCTGATTATGATAACTACAGTTTTTCCCAGATTTAAAATTGTTTTCTGGTTCCTTTTCCATTTTTAGTGATGTTATCAGATGTGTTGACTTTTATCTTCAAAGAGATGTTGGCAGAGTGTCACATGGAATCTCCTATGACTTTCCTTAAGACTTAGCCTCTCTCTTTTGCCCCTTCTTCATTCTCCTCTATGGGGTGTGATGCTGCCATGCATCTTGGGTGATGAGAACAGGACCACCCCCAAAGACAGCAGTGGTGTGAGTTGGAAGGAAGACTTTGTGGAGAAGGGGTGCTGTAGTAGTCCAGAACTTACGTCAGCACCTGCCGGCTGTGTGGTATTGTGTGAATTGCTTAGTCTTTTGGAATCTGAATTTCCTTATCTGTGAAGTGGGTTTTAATACTATTTGCTGCACAGGCTTATTAGGAAGATAAAATGAGATGATTTATATAACAAGGGCCCAGTAAACACATGCAAACAAAAGGGGTTCAATAAATATTGTGAATTTGCCTTTAATGAAAAGTCCAAACCTTTATACTCCTGCAGGGAAGATGCACGGCCTGTATTTACTTTCACCAAGGGAATAATAACACCTTAGATTTGCAATTTGCAAAGTACTTTGGCATTTATTGTCATATTTAATTCACGCAATACCTCTATAAGAAAGAAAGCTGCTTGGAATGACCTTTTTTTTAATTTAAGATTTATTTTACTGTTTTTGACAGAGACAGAGAGAGACAGAGAGACAGAGAGAAGGGGGAGGGCCCAGAGCAGTTTCCATAGTTGTATGTCATCAGTTTTCAACATGGTTTCATTCCACACAGGTGGGCATGGGTGCTCAGGGCAGGAGCTGGGCTGGGGGCCTCCAGCATGGGAGGCACACCCCCTCGAGCCAGGGGCCAAACCGGAGGGCAAGAACTGAACTGGAGGCCTCCTGAATGTGAAGCACACCCCAGTTCAGCATATGGGTTCGCACAGGCCAGGGCTGAGATTTGATCCTCGATCCATGGAGCTGCAAAGCAAGCGCTTAACCCACTGAGCCATCCCGGCTTCCCCCCCACCCCTTTTTTTTAATTTGGAGAAAGAAGAGCCACATAGAAAGAAATGAGTTGCAGAAATATACCTAACAAGTTAGCTAACAAGTGACAGAATCTGGCCTAGAATTGTTACCCAATCCCCACAGGAGAGATATGGGAAATTGAATATTCTACTGGGGGAATTTTGTTATGTTTTCTGTTTAAATTATTTTATAATGTCTTGTGGTAAACATCAGGCCTCAGATAGCAGATTATATCAGGGGCAAGTATGCAAATTGTTCCCCAAGAGAACTTGTTGCACAGGTAATGTATGAGCAACAGAACAACTTCTCCAGATGTGAAAAACAAAGGGTGAAATTCACAGTATAAAGAAATTAAGGGGGAAAAGCCCTCAGAATCTGTTGTGCTTGGTATAAAGCATCCATGTGGCTATAATAATTTGTCTTTGTAGTTGGAAATGCAAGAGGAAAAAACAAACAAAAAACCTAGAGAAACCAGAGTGTTGAAACTTGGAGCTATAAAGGAACTGTTCCGGTCTCTGACTGACAGTATGAGCCAAGAGGTGTCTGATTTTGAGACCACAGGGAGAAACTGGCACCTGAACTAGGCAGACAGACAAGTAGATCATGGGCCAACACCCTAAAGCTATAAGAGAGAAGCTTCCCAATCAGTTTTTGGATAAAAGACTAGGATTAAACCAGAACCAATTAGCAGTTAAGAATTAGAGGGAGAGGGTTTTAGACAGCACATAGCTAGCAGTCCCCAGAGTAGTCTTTCTTTACTATAGCAAAATATGAACAAGCAGTGGAAAGAGATGAAAACTCATCAAAGTGGAGGAAGCTGGAACTGTGATCCACCCAATGATTGAGTTAGGGAGAGCTTGTTGCTGATTGTAAGGTTGTGGGTAGAGCCTCCTAGAAAACGAATGCCTGGCCTAGAGCTGAGTATTGCCAGAGGCAGTCATACCCCTGGGCAGATTGACTACTGATTTGGTTGGGGCCTCAGCAAGGCCTGGTCACCATTATATTTATCTGCTCCACCCCTCTCCTGCGCCTCTCAGTGATTCATGCATACTATGTCCACACCCCTCAGGTTCCTGACTCAGTCTCCCCTTCATACCCTCCTCTTTGCCCACATCACAACTACTACTACTACCATGCCAAGCATGAATTTACTCTCTTATGTCACAGAGGAAAAAGAAGTCATGAGATGGTAAATCCCTCATGTGACATATCAAACCTATAAACCCACCTTTGCTCTATTCCTGCCTATTATTAGGGGGTGCCTTCTCCCATCTAAACTAGAAAGTTCTTAATATAGACAATTTAATCTTTCATAGAGTGTTTTAAAAGAAATCCTTATCAGAAAATATTCTCCTAGTTTTCTTCTAGAAGTCCTAAAATTTACTTTTGACACCTAAAGTCCTTCATTCACCTGGAGTTGATTTTTACATATAGTGTGAGGTGGGATTCCAGCTTCACATTTTGTCGTGTGAAGTCTCGTTTTCTATCCAGTTGTTTTTAACTGAATGGTCTCTGTCATCATGGGTCATCTGTGCCCTCTCTGTCACACACCAAAGTTATGCTCAAGAATGGTCAGATTCTGGGCTTTGTCTTCATTCCACCAGTAATTTTATTGTCTGCAAGGATTACTATTATTGGTAAAGTTGGTGTAATTTTTGGCCTATTTATAGGAGCAATGGTAATACTTTTGTGTATGGGAGGAACTGTACCTGAAATATTAATACTGAGGAGACACCATGAACAACTATGAAAGAAGCATAAAGAAGGGGGCTGGACTGATTTATATGCTCAGGTCAAGGTGTGGTCATTACATGAATATAGTTATAGCAATCGTGTCCTAGGTGCTCATTAATAAATACCAGTCTGATTCTGTTAAGATTCTTTGTTGAGTAGAATATTCTTGAGCAGAATTCTCTTTAGTGAGATTAATTGCAGGAATGGCTATTATTGGGGAGTTTCTAGCAGTTGGCCACACTAGTAGTAATAACTCAGGAAACCTGCATTATGGAGGCAGGGTGATTACCTTTAGTATGGTCTAGGCAGAAGAGATCATTATTATTAGAACATACCAAGTCAGAAGGTAATGAAGAGTGTATAATGAAGAGTGTAGCAGATAGAAAACTCTTGTTCTAATTGTCTTAAGTGGAACTGTCTTCTTCATGTGGTCATCAGCTTTTTCTAAATATCTTGGGTTAGAAATCAACTTCTATGGACTGCTTATTTTTGGAAGTTTTTGGTTATTTTAGAAATCTTAGTTGAAGATTCCCCCCAGCCCCACCCCTCCCCAACCAGGTACCTCATATAAATGGAATCATATAATATTTGTCCCTCTATGCCTGACCTGGCTTATTATCAAGCATAATGTTCTCAAGGTCTATACTGTATTTTGTCAGATGACAAAATTTAATTCCTTTTATGGCTGAATAATAAGTGGCCTGTGTTTAAACAAACACTCCAGGCTGTTTCTGAGGCTTATTACTCAAGTTTGACAACCACTGACCTAGAGCAATGCTTCTCAAATTTTACTGTCTGTTGGAATCACTTGGGCATCTAGTCATGCAGGTTCTGATTCATTAAATTATTAGTGAGGCCAAAGATTCTGCACGTCTGACAAGCCCTGAATGAACAGGGTTGAGAACCACTGCCGTGAACCATCACAGCTGTGCCCATCTCTCCCTGAAATGACAAGAGTGAGGATCAATCTCATTATGAGGTGGAGTCAGTTGGAGGCTGGGGTCTGTTTCTGCCTCATGGACCAGAAAATATGGACCTGGAGACTTGACCTTTCTGGACCTCACTGGGCACCTGGGTTGGAAAGGGCTGAAATCTAGGACGTTGTAGAAATCTCAGTGTAAATTACTACACTATAAATGACAACCTGATCGATCTGTAGTCACTGCCTTGAGACTTCCTGCCGACTTCTACAATGTGTGGCCAAGAAAGAGCCTGGCAGTACTGAGAAGAAGGGTATAAGGTGAGGCTGGCTGAGTCCTCGCGAATAAGAAGTCTGTTAGTACATCAGAGCAGGGGTTGGGCACCAGCAGGCCTCAGGGCAAGGCTAGTACTACCCAGTAGCATCACATCAGGGAACCCTGAGCCAGGCAGGAGACCAGCATTTCTGTTTTCCTTCCTGATTGATTAAATCTGATGTGGCACAGGGAGCAGGAGTGAGGAAAGGACAAGGCTCCCCTGCTTTCATTGAAATGATGCTTGATTTGTATTTTCAAAGCAACAGTAATCATGTCTGAGTGAGTTCAACCACAGAATACCCTCAACCCAGGACCCACTGACTATTCACTCTGAGGATATCCCACAGAAGACATCATCACACACCACCGCAAGCTGGTTCAGCTTGATGATGATGCAAGCTGCCATTTGTGTGTGGTCTTAGAGTAGGAAAAACAAAGATAGTTGGAAACATTTTTATTTTAGAAACTTTGTTTTGTAATTAAGAGTTGCTGCATGGGAGAGAAAAAGAGTGAAATGCACAGTAAGGAAGTTATGGTTTATGTGATGAAATACTTTGGAGCCATTGAAAATATTGTTTGAAAGAATTTTTAATGACATTGCGAATATGGTCATAATTAATACAGGCGAGGGGAAGCTCAAATAACATGCATATATGTGCATATAGACACATATATTCTATGCAAAATTGGAAACCATATATAAAGAGAAAGGATAAAAATGTAATAAAAATAACGGTTATCATTAGGTGGTAGGATAGCAGTGGTTTTTAATTTTCTTTATCGTTTTTGTATTCTCTACTTTTCTACATCATTTATAATGATTATACTATATTTACTAACAAAAAAGAATTTAAAAACTATATTGTAGGGAATCATAAAAAACCAAAAGCTACAAATCTTTTACCTGTTTTTAATCTTAGAAGACAACAGATAATGTTTTAGTGCTTGTAGTATTTTAAATATTTAAAAGTCATCCAATCTGTTAAAAGGTCCTCCAACACCCAGAAAGAAAGACATGATCTTTGATATAACCTTGATGGCCTACTCTGATCTCGCTCCATGGTCCTTCTGATACCTTTTCCATTGCTCATTGTTCCTTTGCTCCAGTCCTGGCCCTGGCCAACTTGACCTACATCAAGCCCAGGTACTGTCCTGCCCCAGGGTCTTAGCACTAGCTGTATCCTTGGCCTGCAGTGTTTCTCCCAGATATCTGCTGAGTCTGACATCTTTACTTCCTTGAGTCCTTTCCTCCAAACTATATTGTTAGTGAATCCTTTCCTGGAGACTACTTAAGATCCTCCAACTCCTGTAACATTTACTATCCCCCACCCTGCTTTTGCTTTTCTCTTTAGCATATGCTGCAATTTAACTGCTCTTTCTATTTTACTTCTTTTTTCTTAAGATTTATTTTATTGTTTGACAGAAGGTGAGAGAGAGAGAGGGGGAGAGAAAAGGGAGAGCTCAGAGCAGTCTCCATAGTTGTACATCATTAGTTGTGACATAGTTTCATTCCGCACAGGTGGATGTGGGGCCACACAGGGCAGGAACCAAAAACTAGGGGCCTCCCATAGGGAGGCAAGAACCTTCATCGCCATCTTGGCAGATACCAATTGTGCCACAGTTCAGCATATGGGTTTGGTCGGGCCAGGGCTGGGATTTGATACCCAGACCTCACCGTTGCAAGACAAGCACTCAACCTGCTGAGCTATCCCAGCATCCCTTTTATTTCTTTATGGTCTTTCCCATTTACTATAACATAAGCCCCAGTGGATCAGAGCTGTTTTTTCTTCTTTTTACTCTTATAGCTCCAGCTTCTAGAACAATGCCCATCATTAGCTCTTAAGAGTCAATTGTTGAATAAATGGACAAAACAAAAAAGTTCTGTTTTTGCCCTATGAAATAAAAAAGCTAGAAAGCTTGTGAATATCTACTCCACTCTACTAACAAATTAAATCAAAATATTCACAACCAAGACACTTAATGTCCCTTAATGACAGTATCCGCAAGTAGCTTTTTGCTATTTCAGTGGTTTATAGATGTGATTTGCAGGAAATCTGAATATACTCAATAGTGCCAGGAATATCCTATTATTTGGTGGGTACGCTCAAAAGAACAGGCAGCTTAGTTTTGGAATTGTGCTATAGCTTGGTAGTCAGGGTGGGATGATGACTTGCTGGAAACTAGTCTAGAGAAAGGTATACATATCAGTAAAGTTTCAGTTCATTTAACATGTATGTATCCTTTAAGCATCTTCTATGTGATGTGCCTGGGTACACACAGTGAACAAGACATCACTCCTTCCTGGGAGTTGCTTACAGTCTTAGTGGGGATACAAATGAGTAACAATAATGCAGTGAGATACTATGGAAGCACAAAGGACAGACCAGTAGCCAGACATGGGACAGGAGGTTTGGGGAAGGTTTCCTGATGGAAGTAACATTTGAGCAGGAAAAACAGGATTATGTCCAAGAATAGGGCTTTGGTGGTGTGGAAGCAGAGAAAGGAGCTGAGAGAGTGTTCCAGGAAGGGCCTGGAGACACAGTGGGTCAGCGTTCTTCCAAGGAGCTGGAACACTCACTATGGTTTGAGTGTGGACCATGACCACATATATATCCTGAATTTAGCTACTTCTCCCCGGCTGTCACCCCAATGCAAGCCACTGCAGTCTTCCATTTGTACTACTACAACACCCCTCCATAAGCACCCCTGCTTCTACTCTGTATCTTACTAATACTGGGAAAGAGAACAGCAGCCTCTGGCAGGTGAGAGCTGCTCCGGCACTGATAGCTGGGCCATGGTGCGCTTCTGTCCAACATAAACCCACCATGGAACCATATCATCTGACAAGGCCCCTCTGTGGCCCTGACCAATGGGAGACAAAAACAAGACCACTCTGCAGTCATGTCTGAACAGAGACAACATAAACAATATCTAAGCCGCGAAAATGACCACGGAGCTGCCCTGCTGGCTGACAAGTGGCAATTTCAGCTTCACTCCATCCCTCCCACCTTCAAGATAAGATTTATTAAGAAATCCAATCACAAAAGTCTCTCTGCTTCCTGATTGCATCGAATCCAGAGTAAACCCCACTTTCTTAAATCTTCTCCAGAATCACCAAACAGGTCCAAATGCTATCATTTCTACAACTCTTTAGCTGTGATGCCTCCATAGTTCCCATGGTGTGTGTTCTCACTCATTGCAAGGAGTCAATAAACCCAAATTGTTTAGCCACATGTGTGTTCCTGGTGGTCTTGGGCTGGAGCACATTGACACACAAACACAGATATCTTAATATTTTCTTATGCTAAACACTTCAACGGCTTTCCATGACTCACAGAGTCAAAGTCAGACTTTTTTCCAATACTTCTGTCATTTGACTCTGCTGGCCTCTCAGACCTCATTAATTCATTCCACATGTATTATTGAAAGTCTACTAAGAGCCAGGGACCTTTTTTTGGAACAGGTACATGTCACACTGCTGTGTGAAGAATGGGTTGGTGCAGAAAGCCAGGGCTGGGGGTAGGGAGACCAGCTATAAGTCTCTTAGTCCAATGAGTCAGTTGAATCGGAATTGGGGAGGGAGAAAGATAAATGATATGGCCAGCACTGTGCTAAGTAAGACAAGTCAGACAGAGAAAGACAAATACTGTATGATCTCACATGTGGAATCTGAAAAAAAAATAAAGCTAAACTGGGAATTGGTCAAAGGATACAAATTTTCAGTTATAAGATGAGCAAGTTTCAGGCATGGTGATCACAACTAATAATACTATATCACATACTTGAACGTTTCCACGGGAGTAGATCTTAAATGTTCTCAACACACACAAAAAAGAAATGGTAACTATGTGGCTGGATGGAGGTATTAGCTAGTGGTATGGTAGTAATTATTTTGCCATACATAAATGTACCAAACCAGCACTTTTAAAACTTAAACTTACATGGTATATGTCAGTTATATCTCCACAGAACTATGGATAAAACAAAAAATGTGGTTTCCGGGTTTCTGGTTTGGGCAACAGGAGCCAACACCGTGCCATTTTCCTGGGAGAGGGAATACAGCACATATGCAAACAAGGGTTCTAGAAAAGGCAGTCATTCTGCTGGGCTAGGGGGCACTTTATTTGCTTAAGAGGTTCCTTCTAAAGGCCTTGGAAGATTCTGAGGACTACAGGAACTCTTGGCTGCCTTTGACCTATGGGCTGGCACCTGTCGCTGCAAGAAACTGTTTGAATAATATACCTATTTCAGGTTTGAGTTTATATGTTTAAGGGAGACATATTCCAGTGGAGTCAGTAACTTATTTCTTATGGCCTTCTGGGCTTAAATAAAATGATGATTAGAGTAATTCAGAGTCCATGAAGGAGTGCTGAAACAGCTGTCATCTGCCATTGCTCTCACTGGTAACTCATTTACTTCTTATAATGGGTTTCCACGTATAAGAATTAAGTTAGAATGTGTGGCTCATGCTCAGAGGAACCAATAAATGACTTGCTTTTGTGTTACTACTCTCAGAAGTGAATTATTCAGTATTCATTGCTTGTAGGGTTTAAAGAGAAACGAAATTTATTTTGATTCCTCCAACCTTCACTCTAGGACATGTTTTAATGTTCCCATCACTGAGACTTTGTGGAATTGACTAATTGTGTGTTCTGCATATTTATAAACACTTTGTTATTTATTAACGGGCCATTGCAGGGATAAAATGAGTACTTTATTCACATCACAGCCATTTCTCAAAGGCACTCTGACTGCTGTCAGCGTAGTTGAGGGTTGAGCTCACATATTGAAAGTATAGGCAGTTGTCTTCTTAGTACGTCCCAAAGAGGGGTTAGAGTTACTGGGACACAAATGTATCAAACTGTAATTAAATAAAATAAGAAATCCAGTATCTCAACCACACCAGCCACATCACGGGTGCTTTGTAGCCACCTGTGGCCAGTGCAGAGCACATCCTTGCAGAAATTCTGCTGGGCAACATTCCTCTGAACTGTGTTGGCACTGGGGTCCTTTTGTGGTTCCCTGAATTAATAGAATTTGGTTTTTACAAACTGATTGGCCCAGAAGGTGGAGGGGTTAAGACATGCCTGGTCATATTTCAAATCCTAAATATATCCAGAATTCAATTACTCTTTCCATCCATAGCCTGGTCCCATTACTGTCAACTATCACCTGGATTTATTGCAGGGGCCTTCTAATTCCTCTCCCAGCTTCTATCCTGGCTCCCACAGTCTCTTCTCCACATAACAGCCAGAGTGATTCTGCTCAGAACCTTCCAATGGCTTTGTGTCTCACTTGGAGTGACCCCCAGGGCCCTGTGTGTCCATCAGATACCCCCTGGTTTTCTCTGCTCCAGGCATGTTTGCCTACAGCTGTGCTTCCTCCTACTCCCATACTGGCTGTTTCCTGAAAGATTCTTCTCCCAGATAACTGCATGTCTTGTTTCTTTACTTTCTTCAGGGTTTTGCTCAAAAGCCTTCCCTGACTATCCTAAAATTTCAATCTCCCTGACAGCATTTTGTATTTTTCTTTCCTGCTTTCCTGATACTTGTCACTATTGGTATACCCTATGTTTTTCTTTTCTGATTCCTCCACTAGAAGTTCAGCTCCTCTGGGCTGAAGTTTTTGCCTGTTTTGTTCACTATAATACCCTAGTGCTTAGAACAGTGCCTGGCACATAGTAGGTGTTCAATAAGTATTTATTGAATGAATACCTTTTATGATTCAAGGGCCCACTAGATGAATGAGGTGAGTGAGGAGGCATGGGTTTTAGAATAAGCAAGACTGTCTAATTCTACATGTGAGACTAGGCATGTTGCTTAGTTTCTCTAAGCTTGTTTCCTCGTTTGTAAAATGAAATTTATAATACCTGGGTTGAAGGAGTGTCATTAGGATTCATTGAGGGGTTCCTAGCATATAGTCTGATCACAAAATGTTATTTCAAGAGCTATGAAATTTGGCCCAGTATTCTTAGTATCTATATGAAAACTGTGCTCATCTTCCTTTTGCTATAAATTTTTTAATGTTTTGCTTTCAGTTTTAATTATAGAAATATTTTACATAATTTTTGAAAAATCTAGATGATAATCTTATAACTGAGTTTGTGAGATTAAAGAGTCTTTTCTTATAATAGTTTTTAGATGTGAAAGCCAGCAATCAATGTTGATATTCTATAAGTAAAGGTTTTACAGAAATTCAAACAGAGAACTGCAGAGAGAGGATCAGGTCAGGCTGTGTAACATGTGTTATCATAAGCTTGCTGAACTCAGAAGCAACCTGACCATAGTGGATGGACTTATATTCACATTCCGAGAGGGAATTTAGTTCAGCAGAATAATATAGTCTGATATGGCCTATCATGTTGACTTATTGCTGTTCTGAAGTTTGTTTTCTTCATTGTATAACAGCCCTATGCTTGTAGAGTTTATACCTCATTTTAAGTTTGTATGTATGTAGGAGTATATCAGTTCCACCCAGAAAATAGAAAGTACTCTAAATATTTGAAACAAAGGAAACTCATGACAGAGGAGTAGTTATACACAGGGGTGGAATTGCTGGGATAGGGATATACTCTGGAAACTGCCACCAGCAGGAAGCTTATCCACCCCTAGGCTGGAGGGACAAAAAGTGATGGTTTCAGAGCCAGGGGCTGAGGCCACCAGGTGTAAACTGAGACCACAACGGGTCTGTCTGGGTAGTGGAGCCTTGCAGGAGATGCAGCTGTTTCCAGAGAAGCCACTCAAGGCAGACAGGGCCATTCAGAGATTCTCTGGCTTCTCCCTCCCCTCTGCCCTCTACATCTTCAATGTGCTTCCTGTTGGCTGAATCCAGCAGAAGCTAGCTGACATGGAACACTGGGAAATGTACCTGCGTGGGTCAGCCTTTCTCCATTGCATGTGTACACACACGCACATGTGAACCTACCAGAAAAAAGCGTTTACATTTACAACGTAAGTTAGGGAGGAAGCCAGGCCACAGGACCTTATGATCCCAATTTTGTTAAAAACTAAATCTGTGTCAGTACATATGCATAGGGAAATAACTGGAAAGACACACAAAGAAATGTTAGTAGGTTTTTTCTCTAATGGTATTACGGATAATTTTTGTTTTTCTTCTTGCTCATCTGTGTTTTCCAATTTCCTACAATGGGCTTGGATTAAAAAATAAAAGAAAATACAAGGAAAGAAGAAAGGCTGGGAGAAGGGGGCAGGGAGAAAGAGAAGAGGGAGGGAGAGAGGGAGGAAGGAAGAGAAGAGGAAGAAAGAGAAAGCAAGCAAGAGAAAAATCCCTAGCCTGTGAACAGAGGTATCCAGTACAGGTGGCATCTGACAAACCTTAACTGCTCTGTCCTCACTTTACCTGGGTGAGAAGAAGTTGCCATGATCTTTTGAGGCTCTCTCACCTGTGCCCTCAGAGGCATGTTCTGGCCATTGTGTCCCTTTCAGGGAAGGCTGTGGCTTTGGACACTCATAAGGCTGCAAGCCTTACAAGCCATCCTTCCAATTGCCCAGGCCCACAGCTGAGTGAAGAGGAGAAGCCAGAGCATAGGTTGTGTGGCCTGACCACGCAGGTTACACTTTTATTAGACACAAACATTAAACACCTCAACCTGGGGAAAGATTTCTATTTAGAGCTTAGAAACGAGGCCATTTCTAAAATCAGTGACCTACATTTCCTGCTATAGAAAGTTAAGATGAAATATTGTTAGGGATGCATGCAGGCACTGAATCTCCATCAAAGGGCAAGGTGAAGAAGAAAGAGAGGAAGAGAAGGTGGGAAGGAAGAAATTTAAAAGAGTTTCCATGTTTGAAATCTTTTTTACAAGCTAACAATATATAATAATGGAAGAAAAATGGGTGTCCCAGCTGTGTATTTGTTTTTCTGGAAGAGTAATGTTTGCTAACTGGTGGCTCCTTCAGCAGGGAAAAAAAAAAAATCTATTTCCACTTTTAGGCCTGTTAGAAAAATGACAGCTTCCCCAGGCCCATGCCAGCCGCCCACAGATAGGAATCTTGGTGTCTCATGCTGACCGCCAGCCATCTACTTTCTGTTATAGACTTCTGACAAACTGTTTGCTTGATCTTATTGATCTGGGCTCTTTACACTGGACCCTGTGGAGTATCTAAGGTTAATAGGCTTTGGGGGCCTGAGTGCCCATGAATCTTGGTGGTGGGGGTGAGTGCTAGTCTAGAGGGGAAGAAAAATGACAGCTGTGAGCAGTGCTTCTTGTTATGTACAGGTGCCTCATTGTGGAATCTTGGGGGGTCAGGGCCAGCATTTGGAGAGTGATTACTAGATAGAAAACACCCAGGCCTGTGATAATTTTGTCCATCATCCATTCATACTGGGGTTCTCTGTAATTGTTAAAATTAAGAGGCAAAGAAGTCACTGAATCTATATCTGTACTAGATATTTCTAATATTCCCCACTGTCTAGTTCTGTTTTAATTCTGATTCACTGAGCATTCGAGTTATTGTGATGTAGTTCAAGTAACTTGATGGGCATAAGGCTTTAAATGCTGATACTATATCCCCAGGCCTCCCTTCCCTGCTGCAGCAAATCCAGCCTCCTCATATAGAGGTCAGCATCATAAGAAGGAACAGCTCCTGTCAGCCTGCGTCCCAGAGCAAGGATGTCATGGAGCTGAACTTCTCCAAGCCTCGCCCTGGCTGGACAGATAATGAGAGTGAGAAACAATCGTCTTTGATTTCTATGACAGTCTAAGGCTGGTCTGTGAGTCTATCCTGGCTGAGGCAGTCACATCAACTCATTATTGATACCACTTATAATTTCTGTCATACACCTAAAAACAAAGAAACAAACAAAGAAACAAACAAAAAACCCTAAGCGAAACAAAAAGCAAATGAATATGCTTGTTGCTGGAGATACGCAGGAATAACTCAGATGTGGCATCCTCTCGCATACAGAGCATCCATCCATGCTGGGATATACCATTTCCTGGGGCTACTGTAGCAAATCACCACAAAGTTAGTGGCTTAAAACAACAAGAAATTCTTTTCCCTCACAATTCTGGAGGCAGGGTCAAGCACCCTTCTAAGGCTCTTGGGGAGAATCCTTTCTTGCCTCTTTCAGTTTCTGTGGCTGTTGGCTTTTCTGTGTCTGCCTCACTCCAGTCTCTGCCTCTGTGGTCACATGGCCTTGTGCTCTGGGTCTGTTAAACTTCCTTCTGCCTTTCTCTGATAAGGACACTTGTCATTAGCGTTCACCAAGACGTCTAGAATGATCTCATCTCAAGAGTCTTAAGTACATCTGCAAAGACCCTTTCTCCATATAAGGTCATGTGGACAGGTTCTAGGTGGATGTATCTTTTGGGGGCCACCATTGAACTCACTACATGAATATTTTCTCAGTGCTAGCCACTACGCTGAGTCGTTGAAGTTCGTGTTTTATCTGACTATTCTCCCAAGTATCTAAAGTAGATATATTTTATAGACAATGAAGCAGAACTGAGTTTCGGGGAACTTAAGTAACTTGTTCCAGGTCACACAATGGTGGGACCCAGAAGATATAACCGGGTCTTATTCCTAAACCTGTGGAAATTTACACACACACACACACACCATTGCCACCGCCACCATCGCTGCTGCCACCATCGCTGCTGCCACCACCACACCCACCGCCACCACTACTGCCCCCAAGTTCAAGAGCAAAGCAAACTGGTTAAATCCAGCTGAAGGCTTTGATAACATGGTGGGGAAGCCAACCTAGAAACAAGACAGTGGGAAATGCCTCTCGTACAAAATAAGTGGTCACGTGTGGTATTCTTGTATTCCGTAAAATCTGGAAAGCATGCAGGTGTGGCTGGCTCATTAACCAAAATAAACATATGGAGTCCCTGTGTGCACGCCAAGACTTCTTTCCCCCACTGAATTTAGTCTGAGCCATACACTACTGGTTCCTTCCCCAATAGCAATCTCCTTTAGTCTCCTTTGCTGGCAATGCCCCCTCAACCTCTTGGTGATTCAGAACAGAACGATGAGAAGCAGCTGTGATGTAACCAGCAGTGCCTGGAACTCTCTTCCTCTGAACTCATGGTGTGGCAGTCAGTGCATTTACCTGAATCTTGTCTTGCGGACACCAAGAACACACTGTTTGATGACAGGAATCATAACAACAATAAAGTTACATTTGTTGAGTGCGTATGTAGCACATGCTGGGATGTTTTCATAGATTATCTAATTTAATTCTCACATAAGTGCTAAGGAAATACTTGCATGCTATTACTTACTTACATTTTCCAGTGGAGAAAACCAAGAAACAGAAAGATTAAGTAACATACCCAAAGGCACACAGTAAATAGAACAGAGGCTGGATTTGAACTCAGCACCATGTGCTTAACCCCTGTGCTAGGCTGATTCTCATTTGAATGGCCATCTGGGTGTCGCTCTTTCCCCTTAGAAAGCCACCTGCTTTGACACTTTTTGCCAAAATCGAAAGGGCAGTTTCACTGGGTAAGTGTCCTCAGGGCTTAGGATGTTGGGTACAGAACAGATATTTTCTCATTGGAAGGTGGATGACAAGTTTGTTACTTGGAAGGAAGGAACATTTAGAAGGCCTTGCACTGGCTTGACAAGGATTCTTAAGCTCTGATTGGCTTGTCATGTCTGCAGAGGGCTTGGGCAGAGTGAGAGGTTGTGTGTGTGTGTGTGCGTGTGTGTGTGTGTGCACGCGCGCTATGTGTTTGTCATTCCTGCCATGGTGATGAACACGACATTAAATGCAACAGAGAAAAGGACTTTACTGCAAGATACAGGGCACTACTTTTAGGTTAACACATTTACTTTGGATGACTCAGTATATGGGTCTTCTGAGTTTCTTTATTAGAACCTGGATGACACAAATATGAGTTCTTAGATTTCCCACAAGTCTGTCTTAAATAAATGGATAAAATGCTAAAAATGGTTCAGTTCCTCTTCAGGGATGTCATAACAGATACTTCAGGAGGAAGTATGATGGAATACATTTACAACTTCCTGTTTAATTCCATAATTACCAACACAGGCATTGTATATATATTAGAATGGAAGATACAAATCTGGTGCTTGGACTTTGGTCCATAATATAAGCAAACACATCAGATAACTCTGGTTACTGGAATTGTAAGTAAACTTTATCATAAAATGAAATTGAAAAATTTATAACGTGTATGTTTGATAAAATATATTTTTGACTAAAATATCAAATTTTTAACTATACAATCAAAAGTTGAGAAGCACTAATAATCGCAAGTTGAAAAATAGAAATTATTAAAAAGCAAAGTAATCTACAACTTTCCTCAAAATTTTTTTGAAAAATATCAGTTCATGAAAAAGTTATAACATGTTATCTTTCACCCATTGTAACTTAGCCGTGAAAGTGTCCTGGTCCCAGTGTCGAACTCAGCTGCAAAAGCTCTAAAGCGATTGTGTCATTATGCCTCAGATACCACCCCCGTGGAGTAAAAAGACAATGTGCGTTTAGCATGTATAATACAAATGACATAGATGGAGCGCCCAAATGAGATGGTTTTTCATGTCTCTTGGTGGACAAGCCCTGACACCATAGATTAAGGGTAAACTTTAACTTGACCCAAATGACATAGCTGCCAATTGATGAATTGATTTTTATTTAATGGGATTTTACTATCTATTGTCTATCACTATAAAAGTTATTTCTTAATGAAGGCATTCTGTATGTAGAAGTTTAAAAGAAAAATGGATAAATGCTTATCCCAGCTGTTGTATTGCTGTCTGTATTGTCACTCCCAGTTCTTATTAGTGCCCTCCTTGAAATTGTACTATTTTATGTGTCTTGGTCACTGGAAGTTAGTGGCTCCCTTGTTCACCAATAAACTGGGTTCTGATCGTCTCTGTGGGAACAGCTCCTGTGAAACTAGTTTGGGGAAACTCCATGAATGTCACCTACTTCAGTGTCCTGCAAGTGTGTTTCTTAATGGGGATGGGTGGGCTAGGGTTTGGTGGTTCTCCCAAGCTTTACAAAACTGCTCTCAGTGAATTAAAGCTGTTTCCATTTTTCTCCCAGCAGATTCTAGAGTGCTTATCAAAGAAGTGTGTAGCACCTCTTCTAGGCTTGTGCCAGCCTGAACATTTTCATAAAATTTCAACCTGTCTTTCTTTGTACTTCCTTGTTTGACACCCTTTCTGCTCAAAAATATTTGACAAAATTTTGAAGTAACTAATGCTTTTCTCCCCAGTCCTTCGGCTGTGTTTCCTATTGCTCTCTGTGTGGAAACTCCGCAAAAGTCTTCCATGGGGAGTTTCTCATTTCTGAGCACCTCTGGTGATTCCAGCTAGTGTGGGCAATTTATATTCTGTTAACACTCATTTCAATTCTTTCAGTAAATCACTATGCTGTTTTAAAGATGAGGTAAACTGAGGCTTAGGGAGGTCAAACAACGTTGCTGGTTTCCTCCACAGTGAGAACTTGGATTCAGCTCAGGTCTGAAGTCCACTGTGGAGTATCTTCTTACGGGCTGCCCCATCCCCCCAACCCCCCACACACTCTGACCCCTGTATTCTCCTCCTGTTCCCCACAACATCTGCTTTCAGAAGGCTGTATTTTCCCAGTCATTATCTTTTGTCCTTGTTCATTTTCTATTCCATTATTTTCCTGATGGCAGAGTGCAGCCTCTTTAAAATACAAATCTGATCACAGTTCCTCTTCGCATAAAATTATTCAGGGCTCCCTTTTGCTTTCCAGACAGCCTACAAGCATGGCCTCTCAGGCCTGGACTGACCTTTACTCTCCCTGCTATTGCATTCTTGACTTCTCCCCTAATTCTGCCAATACAGCAGTCCGTCCCTTCTTCATGATCTTGCTTTCTACAGTTTCACTTATCTGAAGTCAACTGTGGTCCAGAAATATTAAATGGAAAATTCGAGAAGTAAACAATTCAGAGGTTTTAAGCAGCTCTGAGTAGGATGACGAAATCTCATATGACCTGCTCCGTCTTGCCTGGGATGTGGCATCTTCACACTGTAGACACTTCTAGTCTGTTAGTCATGTAGTAGCCTTCTTGGTTATAGATTGACTTTTGAGATATTTCAGTGTTTGTGTTCAACTAACCCTTACTCCATAACAGCCTCAAAGTGCAAGAGTAGTGATGCTGGCAATTCAGATGTGCCAAAGGATAGTTGAAAAGTGCTAGTCATGTATCATCAGAAGATCAACATAACTTAATGCTAAGTTGTAGTGCCTATGTCATTTGTCTCACTTTGCCGTCTCATGTAGGCATGTTATCTCACATCCTCCCAGGAAGAAGGGTGAGTCTAGGAAAATGAGATACTTTTAGAGAAAGACAGACTATGTTCACTTAATTTTTATTACACTATGTTGTTATTGTTCTATTTTACTATTAGTTATTAATCTCACTGAGCTGAATTTATAAATTAAACTTTTATCAGAGGTATGTATATATAGAAAAAATATTTTATGTATGTGGTTCATTTCTATCTGTGATTTCAGACATTCACTGGAGGTCTTGGAACTTACCCCTTGCGGATAAAGGGGTAACCACTGTGTGTGTGTGTGCCTGTGTGTACACACATATGTTTTACAATAAAAAGAAGGAAAGGAGGGAGATAGGAAGAAAGGAAAAGAGAAGGGTACTAAGCATGGCACATAATTTAAAACTTATGAGTTTTTTATTTCTGGAATTTCTCATTTAGTATTTTCAGACTACAGTTGACTGAGGATAACTAAACTGTGGAAAGCAGAGTCATGGATAAGGGAGGATGACTGCAACACAAAATTTACCATCTTAACCCTCTTCATTTTATTAAGAAGTGGATGATAACACTTGAGGGGGAGCTCTTTATTGCAAACTATGCTGGATAAATACTGGAGGTCACAGCAGATCTGAGCAGCTAAGGCCAGGGAGTTTAAGTCTTAGTTGGAAGGCCAGTTCTAGGTGGGTGGATGAGTGGGTTGGTCAGATTGCAAAGAGTGTCTTTGGACTGTTGTCATTACCTTGAAAAGATATTTTCAAGTTGGAAGTTGATAAAAGGTTTGGCAAGAGCCACATCCTTGCCAGGGCTTTGTTGCTGAGTGCTATGCTATGGAAGATGATCTTTGCTGCCTTTGCTCACTTCCCAGGACTGATGGGTGTGTCCTTGGTCAGTACACTTGAAGAGAGACAGTGACAAGCCAGTTTTCAAGAGTAAGCTTAGACATGTGCTATCAAAGGAGCTGGAGATGTTTGCTCTCAAGAGAAGACTCAAAGATCCACGGTAATTGTCTTAAAATCAATGTTTTATATATAATTCATATAGTGTAATACTTTGTAAATAACCAGAGAAAGAGCCCACAATGCATTGCAAATTGACAGAAGTTGCAGAACAGTATGTTTAGTGTGTTCTCATAATCTGGGCAGAAATGTTAACAAAGATATATACATTATGGGTACATGTGTGAATACTCACGTACGTATACATGTATTAGATATACTGTTTCAGAGGTGGGGCAGTTTAGAAAACTAAGTTTTTCAGTTTACAAAAGGAAATTTTTTTTCATCTCCACTTTCAAACTCAGCCTAGAACAGGAGTCCCCATTTCTATAAGGGTAGAAAACCTGTAAATTTGTCACCACAGGGCATTTATTCATTGCTGGTCTGAACTTTGATCTGTTGGGGGAAATGTCAGTTAATTGAAGGTTCTCTTTCATCTAGGAAGGTGAGAGCTATGTATCTAGTCATGGGATTTCTCTGCTGGGCTGGGGAGGAGATACCCCCCTCCCACCCACTGATCCACATGGGCCTGGTAATGTGGTCTGTCCCTGAATGGTGGTCTCACTAGGTTAAGGTGACCAGAATTTAACATTGGTAAAGCGGGACACCATTGACCGGAGGGGAGGGGGTTCTTGATTAAAAATTTGGTCTGTCTCCCGCCGTTCCCTAGCTTGTCATGCATTCTTTCCAAAAATCGGGACTTTTTTTAAACACAGCAGGACACGGGACAAATTGTTAAAAATTGGGACTGTCCCGCCAAAAGCAGGACGTCTGGTCACCTTACGGTGGAACAGGTTTTCTTGAGCCACGTTGGCTTCACACTGTTTCCTGTTGCAGGTGCCTCTCCGAAGTGCAGCCTCAGCTCCTGTGGCCTATGACTGTTGTGTATGGCACTAAGTAGCTGGCTTTTATCCCCTAGCTAACCATTGACTGCTTGGGGCAACAGAGACAATCTGTGTCCTTTTCCGTAGCCCTCACCTCTCAGAGGATTAATGGTTATTGGTGATGATAGAGGTAGCGTAGTCTACCTGCTCGTTCTTACTGTTGAGGGGCCCCTTCGACCAGTGTTCTACCTTGGGAAATCTGAAATCAAGGGGAAGGCACAAATCTGTATTCAGTCACCTCTAATTTCAAGGGAGGGTCTTCTGATTTATCACTCTAGCAGGGGGAGGTGAACATGGTTTATGCCCTTGTATTTCTAATGAGTGACTCCCTGTTTTCCCCACTCTCCTTTATCATCACTGCAGTATACAATTTTGCACTGTATATACATTATTGTGATAAATAGGAATTTATCACCATATATTCAAGGACATGTAGGTTGTTCTTGGCTTCTTTTTCCTAATACAAAAATTGATTCTTGAACATTATTTAACGTAACTCCTTGAGCACATGTAGAAGAGTTTCTCTAGGGTTGTTGTATAATAAAGAATTTGTCTGGTTTTTGTCCCTGAGTTCCTGGCATAGAGCTTTAAAACCCTTGGAGATTCCAGAATGATAGGATCATCTTTGTTATGCTAATGAGATTACTTGCACTGGGTCCTAGATAGCTTCAGAATGGGGACTGATTACAAGAAAGAACATGCATTGGAGGGTTGGGATTTTTAGCTGCCTGACCTCTGGGGAGTTGTGGGTGCTTGGAGATTGAATTCAATCACAGGGCTAGTGATTTTATTCTATCAATCAATCATCAGTCATTCCTATGTAATAAAACCCCAGTCAAAACTCTGGACACCCCTTGGTGGATCTTCCTGGTTGGGGAACATGATGTGTAGGGAGGATGGTGTGCCCTGGATTCCATGGGGAGTGTCATAGAAGCTCTTAGTCTGGGATCCTGCTCTGTATCTGTAATAAAACTGTAATGTAAGTACAGTGCTTTCAGTGAATTCTATAAGACATTCCACCAAATCTTGAACCTGAGGAGAGCTGTTGAGTTAGAACTGTGGGTGGCATCTGAATTAAGAGCCCTCTTGTGAGAAACTTTGTCCTTAACCTGTGGGGGGTCAACACTAACTGCAGTTGGTTAGTGTCAGAATTGTTTTGCAGTTCACCCAGGTGGGGGTAGCAACAGCACAAAGATATACACCTAAGGAGTGGGATTAGTGCCAACTTGTTTACAATTCACACCCTCATGAGTACAATGTAAGTGTGTTCAGCTGATTACTCTTCATCCTAGACAAATGGTGGGCTTTCTAACTTATGCCCATCCAGTGGGTGACATGGCTCTCTTAGTGGTTTTAATTTGAATTTCCCTTTTTTGTTTTTTCTCCCAGAGATTGAACATCTTTTCATGTAGTTGTTGGTCATTCAGTGTTCCTCTTTTATAAAGTGCCTGTTTATCTGTTTTGCTCATTTTTTTCTGTTGAAATCAGTAGAATCATACCTGTCATTTTCTTGTTGATTATATATGTATGATAGTAATTTCTGTTTTGAATTTCTACTTTCATTTTGATGGTCTTTTGAAGAATTTTGACATAGTAGTGTTTATTAATCTTTCTTTGTGGTTGGTGTTTTCTAGGTCTTATATAAGAAATAAATTCTAACCCTCAGGGTCTTACATGGATGGACCTTGAAAACATCTTATTAAGCGAAATAAGTCAAGAAACATATGACCTCACTCATAGGGGGAATATAAAACTGAAAGTAACAAAGAAACAAAACTCATGGACACAGGCAATAGTTTAGTGGTTACCTGATGGTAACGGGGGAGGTGGGTGGGAGAGCTTGAGGGGGCCGGAGTAGGGGAGTAGGGAGAGGACATCAAACATATGGTGATGGAAAGTGAGCTGATTCTGGGTGGTGAGCACATAATGCGATGTATAAACGATGTAATGTAGAATAATACACCCGGAAGCAATGTAATTGTTATCAATCATTGTCACCCCAATAAATTTAACAATGAAAAAATAAAAAGAAAACTTTTAACTTTGATGTTCACATTTAAGTGTTTAATCTGCATGGAATTTGTTTCTATGTGTGATATGAGGGAAGGAACCAATTTTATTTGGCCAAAATCACAGGTTTACCTGAAGATAAGTTGGGAGTTGGCTCTAAGGCCTTATACATTTCCTCCTGCATTCAGATTCACATATCACTTTCTCAATACAGAAATGTCCTTGAGTTCTTTGCTGTGAGCTGTAGAGGTCAACTAGCAAAGCATTTAATCTCTTTCTCTTTCTCTAATGCCACTAGTGTGTGGTGATACTATGGTAGAAATTAACATACCGGTACTCTAACTCAGATGTGAGAAAACGTCTGGGAGCATCAGTTATTGCCAGTACTGGAGGGGATTAATGACTTTCTAACAGTGCCTTTTGCATTTCTTTCTTTCTTGTTGTCTGATGAACTCATTAGGATAAATTATTAGAAGCAGAATACAGGGTCAGATGTATGCTGATTTTAATATTGGAGAGGTATTATCTAATTTTTCTTTGGTTACTCTGTTATAAACAGAGTATGGGAGTTCTTTTCCTCCATAGTCCAGTCAACACTGGACATAATTTTAGAGATATTTTGTCATCCTTTGTAGTCTTATAACAGTTCTCAATAATTAGTTCTAACTCACATCTATAAATACTCAATTAAATTCAATGTCCATACTTCTGCTGGGCCAGTTTTTCCTCTTTCTAATGCTTTCTCTATTCTCTTCATCTTTTCAAGATGGTGTTTGGATATAGGTATAGGTATATGTGAGTTCATGGCAACAAGGAGGGTGTCTGGTTCATGGAGAGGTCTTCTTGCTATCCTATTCTCGATGACTCCCCTGGAGAAAATCTTTGTTCTGACTGCTCACTGGATATCTTACTGCCACCCACTGCTTATGTCTGTCAAAGATGGGGCTTGGTTCTACCCCTACCCTTATTGCCTAGGCCACATCTAGGTTCTTGGCCTTGAAGACCTTGAGTCTCACCACACTTTCCATCTGGCCACTGGCTTGGTCCAACATCTCTAATACCTCTGCCTTCCATGGGCTCACTGCTGACTCATGACACTCTCCTATTTCCTGCTCTCCCAGTGGGAGGCTGGTGTGAAGATCCTGACTGCTCTTTCCTGGGAAGCATCTTTAAGGTGTCCCAACTTATTAACACATACACTGAGTCAAGGCAGATAAGCTGTCCAGCCCAGCACATAGTAGGTATACAGAGGATGACAGTTTTCCTTCCTTTCTCTTTCTGCAGTAAGCAGCCGCAAGTCTGGCTATTATCCTCTCACTAACTCAATATGCTGCAATAGTGGATTAAAGAAGAAAAAGAAAAAATCTGCTCAGAGATAACCATTGCTCTCTTTCTGGTAGATACCCAGTCTCTTCTGTGAATGTATATGTATTTCTGGGTTGGGGTTTGAGGAACCTTCTTTCTCCTGTCTTTGTTTCCTCCATTAGAGTAACATTCCAACCTTTCTCTAAAGAAAGTCCCACTTTGGGGAAGCTGGGATGGCTCAGTGGGTTAAGCACTCACTTTGCAGCACTGGGGACCGAGGATCGAATCCCAGCCCAGGCCCTTGCGGACCCATATCCTGAACTGGGGAGCTCCCCCAGTTCAGTCCTCTCTCTGTCTCTGTATCTCTCTCTCTCTCTCTCTCTCTCTCTCTCTGTCTGTCAAAAACAAAACGAAAGTCCCACTTAATTCTCTGAAGGTTGAAGAAGAATCTGGACTCTGGTCTGCTGTGGGCTCCCTGCTGTGAGTTTTATGGGGACAGAGACTAGACTGGATCTGGTCTTGTTGAAGGAGCCTGTGTCTGTTCAGTGTTGCCTTCAATCGACTCAGCAAGGCTGAAGTCAGTTGTAGGGTTCCATATTGGGAAGCCCTCAGGAAGTATTCTTGTAAGGTTCGCCGAAGAAGGACCACACTGAAGTTCTGGTTTAGTGAGAGAATTTATTAGAAACGGCCGAAAACGGCCAGGCTGACACCGAAAGGGAAAGGTGGCATCAGTGACTTCTGGGGGTTGGGAAAGCATTTTTATAGGCAGGTACCAGAAGAACCAGAAAGGGGAGTGGAGGAGGGGTACCAGGAAATACCAGCATCTAGGTGCCAAATCCCAATCGCCTCAGGGTGGGGGGAAAGTCCTTGCAGGCTTTAGCAATGGAAATCTCTTCAGGGAGGCCCCCTGGGGCTGCTGCCTTGTCCTCATGTTGATTTTTTTCTCATCCACCATCATGCCTTTGATCCCTAACATTTTTTTCTCTCCCTTGCTCTCATATATATTTTAAATCCCCTGTGGATGATCAGTAAATTGTTTACTTGTTTTACTATTAAAATGCAGACTTTGTAAACATTCTTGTATATATTTCTATTCTGCTTACCTGATGAATTTGTTAGGATAAATGACTAGAAGTGGAATCGTTGGGTCAAATGTATGCTGAATTTAAGCTTGGAGAGGTTATTACCTAATTTTTTTCCAGTTACTCTTTCATCAGCGGAGTGTGTTTTTCTCTAAAACCCTAGCTAACACTGGCTGTAGTTAACTTAAAAAAAAAATCTGCTCATCTGCTAGCTGAAATATTGTTTTAATTTCCATCCGTTTTATTACTAGTGAGCATATTTTTCAATTTGGGTTTTTTGTTTGTTTCTTAATTTGCTTGTGTGTTTTTTTTGCAAAATTTTCCATTAGGGTGGTTTTTTTCCCCTCTGATTTGTAAGAGTTATTTTTGTGTTAGGGATCTCAATCCTTTGTTGATGGCAGATTAGCGCAGTGGTTGAGAGCCTAACTTTTCCAAATGTGACTGTAGACTAAGTTACTTAAACTCCATTGTCTCTTCTTCACAGATAAGAAATAGCACTCTTCCCCTCTCACACCCCCAGCAACTACACCCCCCAGGGATAACTGAGAGATGGCATTGGTAGCAGTCATCTTTGGATGTCTTTACATAATAGTGACATAGCCAGAGAGGTCAGGGACCAAAAAGAGAATAACCAGGCAACATTGTGAAAGACTGGTGTAGAAGATTGGGGGCAGCTGTTCTACTCTGTGGGCTGTGGGGAAGATAGATGGGTTACACATCTTTTTAAAGGAAGTTTCTCTGGGTGTTGTAACCTTTCCTTTGTAGATTCTGATACTGTGATTCCCTCTCCCCCAACTATTTATTAAATAAAATTCATTTTCTGGTCTTTGATTCAAAACTGTATTTCTTTAGTATTTACCTCTGTGTAGCACTGAATTTAAAGAGCAAGAAGGCTCACTTGATCAGGGATTAACTGAGATGGGGCACATGAGGTACATTTGTCAGATAATTTTCTAATCTGTTATTAGTGTTTGTACTAAGTTTATGGAATTTTGTCATTAAAGAAAAAAATAGTTTTAACATTAAGTATTTTGAAGAAATACCTTCTAGGCTCGTGTCAGTGATGATGTGTTTGTCTGAAAGTAACAAAAGATACAATACAGAGAGGCTTAAGCCATAATCAAAGGTATTGGCTCCTATAGAAGGAAGTCTAGCAGTGGTATGGGCCTCAGATCAAGGACTCAGTTCTTACTCCACCTTTCAGAGTATCAGCAACATCTTAAGGTTGATTTCTCTTGTTATGGGACACCTGTCAGTAACAATCAGGGCTTTATTCCCTGCCCCTTATCTATGTTTAGGGAGAAAGAGAAGAGGAAACGTGTAGTTTGCCCTGTGTCTGTCTTTTAAGAGAAGAAAGTTTTTTTCCCAAAGAACTTCCATCAAATATCTCCTGTTATCTCACAAGGTGTCAGAGTCCTATCTCTGAAGCTATCGTTAGCAAAAAATCAGCGTTTAAGCCAAGAGTGTAAATCAGCCTTTCTTTTAAAATTCTCAGGGCCCCATTCTAGATCCAGTGAAGCAGAAACTTTATAATTTAATATACACTCCAGCTGGTTCTGATGTCGCCTCATGTCTGAGACCCCTTGGCTCAGGGCCTACCATGGGAGCTGTGTTGATTTATGTCCCTTGAATCATGTGGGCTGGTTAAGGGAGGGACGGTCTCCTCAACAAAGCCAAGGTTCTATTAATATGAGGGAGGAGGGTTAGAAATGGACACTGGAAGATACCAATAATGTCCACTACGTGGGGCAAATGGCTCATAAGTAAGTATAAGCCCAGAGGACCGTTTAAACTTAACTTTTTAAACTGGAAAGTTAATACCTGCACATAGTAAAATGTTCTCATTGTGGAAAAGTATAGGTGGACATATGATGCTCACAATTCTGCTTGCTTTTTTCATCCAGTGTTTCAGGATGATTGTTTTATGCCAAAACCCATAAACCTCTTTTATTCTTTCTAAAAGCTGGATATTATTCTATGTCATGAATGTTCCACGTTTTATTCCATCAGTCTCCTACTGACAGGCCTTTAAGTTGTTTCTAATCTTTTGCTAATGTAAACAGTGCTACAATGAACATCTGTGTCCACATATTTTGGCCTGAGAGCAAGTGAAATTTCCAACTCAAAGTGGGGTTATTTAAAATTTTGATAGGTATCTGCAAATTGCCCCACATTGGAGAGACACCAGTTTATATTCCTACCAGCAGTATATGGGACCCATAGTCCACCAACACTAGGTATTAGCATACTTCTAGAATTTTGCTTCTCTGATAAGGAAAAGTATTATTTTAATGTACATCTTTTTATTTATCATTTAAATTGGCATTTACTTATTTATGAGGAAGGTTGGGTACTCTTTCATATTTTCTTCTGTTTAAAAATCATTTTTACATCATTTGAGGGCCCAGCCACACAGACATTCATATTTATGTGATTTCCTTAAAGCTTTCTGGCTTCATCATCATGTAGTGAAAAGCTTTCTCAACTCCAAGATTTTAAAGTGATGTTCTAATAGAAACAAGATTAAAGAAAGCATTTTTGGAGTGATAAAGAAGATCAGTGCTGTTTCATTTGCAAAAAAAAAAATTTTGTCTGGCTTTTTACAACTTTTCAGGAATGCATGTCTTGGGCACAAAGTGACACAGGCATGTTTCTTTACCATCCAGATCCCTGTTTACAATGTCTGTGAACCCTTCTGTTGAACTATTATGAATTGTGTCAAGTCTGAGCTCTCTGTTGGATGATATTTACAGCTCCAGGCCCTGGGGTTCTGGTAGAACCTTCTCATAGGGCACCCCCACCTCTGTTGTTGTTTGCCTCCCATTCCTAGTGCCTAGTTGATCCTCTGTAGGTAGCTTTCAAATACCAGCTCCTCTGGGTCTTGTTAAAATACTTTATCAATGCCCATCTTTCTCAGCGGGGGTGACCTTTAACTTAGCTGTTGCTGTCACTATCTAACTTGGATAACCTCCAAAGGAAGGTTGCCATGGCGATCCCGCATTCAGCTCAACCAAATTGGCTTGTGTTTCTTATTAAATGTTCCCTAAAAAGGAAATAATACAGACACATGGAAGATGAGGGTCTTTCATATGCACCTTTAAAGTCCTCTTGCCTTCTCCCCATCCCCGATTATCAGCCTTTACTCCTCCACCATGAGTGCAGTCATTACCCCTTTTCTCCTTTCCTAATCCCAGTTGAGGTGAGTGCTTAAATTTTAGTGGGTAGAGGGGTGGGGCATGGTTATAGCAAATGTCAGTTTGCCTTTCAAAAGACATTTTTGCAGCTCAAATTTAACACCACTAGCAAATGTCAGAAGTGGACGCATAATGAGGCCTTGTTAGAGGCACTAATTGGATAGACATTTTTTTCTTCTTCTTCCTCTCTTCGTTGTTACTGTGGCATTCCCTCATTTTACTGAGTACTCTCTTTTCACAGTGATGCTTATTAAATCTGAGGGATGATCTCCTTTAAACTACAGGCTGGGTGCTCCTTGTTCTCAGAGAGGAACTAGAATATGCAGTTGCTGCTGGGAACTTTCAGGAGGTTGTTATGTAATCACCCCATGTTTAAGAGGGGAGAAGGCAAAAAAGTATGCGCCACTCACAGAGTCTGCAGGAGGCTAGATCAGGTTGTCAATCCTATGCCAACAGTCAATCTGACAAAGGGATGATTGGGCATGAGGGAAGACAAAGGCAGTTCAGAGTAGTGGAGATGCTGGGCAAGCATAAAGTGGGCTCTGCTGGGTGGGGTTGGGGTCCTTCCCTCCTTCCAGAAGGTCTTCCCCACCGTATGAATGGGCTGGGGCCACTATCACAAAATTCCACAGATTGGGCAGCTTAAACAACAGATATTAATTTCCTCCCACTTCTGAAGGCTAGAGGTCTGAGATCAAGATGTCAGCAGGGTTACTTTCTTCCGAGGCCCCTTCCCTTGGCTTGCAGTTGGCCATCTTCTCTCTGAGTCCTCACATGGTCTCTCTTCATGTGTGTCTGTGTCCTAATCTCTTCTTCTGGTAAGGACACCAATCATATTGGATCAGAACCGTTTTAACTTACACACCTCTTTAAAGAGCCTATCTTCAAATATAGTCACATTCTCTGGTCTTGGTGTTTAGGACTTCAACATACAAATCTTGATGGGACACAGTTCAACCCATAATAGCCACCTGTTCCTGACCAGCCCTCTTTCCAGTCCAGTCTTGCCCCATGCTTGACTATGTCGGGGGACAACTAAAATTGTGTTCTGGAAGCATGTCTTAGAAGCAGGCAAACGAGAACAGTGTCTGGAACCCCATTTTTTCCTAAACCTCAGTCGCAATTATGATGGAATGCCAATAAAATATATTATTTAATACAGTAACCTGCTGCTAAGAACATACTATTCCAATAAAATAATTACAGTTGTAGGTGAGGTTGCTCATTATATTCTCAAACAGCTCCCCGTTTATCTTTCTTGCATTCAGCAGAGCCCTAATTAATGCATTGCTTGTGGAATTTAAAATTAATAGTGTATTATTCATCCATCAGTTGCCGGTGGTGGATGCTTCATCTGGGCAAAGACCACAGCTGTTTTCTTCACCCTGTGTCCTGACCACCTTGCACAGGAACTGATATACAGTGCATGCTTAAAAATGACCCATGAGTACATATGGATGTTTACACTTTCTTATTTCTCCCTCCACTAGAAAACCAGTGATCACTGCATGAGGTACTTCTCTGCCAAGTCAGTGTCCACCTCCATGTGCACCTAGAAAATTCACTCAGGTGCTGAAGGCAGGGCCTGCACTAGAAAGGGGTCTCTGCCTCCTTTTGAAGCTGGCCTTGGTCCCAGAGTTAAACACTGCTCCTTTATTTTCCAAGGAACTAACACAAACTTTGATCTCATAGGAAAACTTCACCAAAGCTTAAAGGAATTACATTACAAAATAAATAATAAAACCTTAAAACTGATCCTAGGGTTTCACCTCCTTCAAAGCACATCATCCCTGAGGTCTCACAGGGCTTCAGCCTCTGCCTTCCCCATGCCAATTTTTTGCTGAGCCCCAGGCCAGCTCCCAAGTTATGTGGCCTTTCTTTCCAGAGATGAGTCAGTCTGGTGTTCTCATCCCCTCACCCTCACTATCCACCCCAGGAGTCAGCCCCTACACCCTCTGCTGGCAAGGCTGGAGCTAGTACAATTAGCCCCCAAATCATCTTCTGGGAGACATCCCCCACCTCCTGTGAAGACCCCCTGCTATGTCATCAAACCTGGTGAGCCATATCCCAGTGGGAGCATTTGTGTCTGGACTGTTCATCAGGCCCAGCACACCCCAGCTCTGGGGGGTCTTTCCCAGCACCAGGGAGACCCTGTCCCAAGAAAAGGCCGACTTAGGTTCCGAAGCCATTAGAAATGGCTGCTCTAGACTTTGACTTCTGACCCTCTGAGTCTCAGA
>PVKE010016523.1:0-31911 GCA_004027555.1 Craseonycteris thonglongyai | reverse complement strand
GTTTTTTTTTAAAAGTTGCAAATGCAACCCTGATTTTTCTTTTAAAAGATTACAATGTACATTACATTTTATGAAGGGAAACAAAGAGTTAATTACAAGATGCAAAAAGATAAGAAAGAGACAAACTACAGAGTGAGTATTGTTCAGAGGTAGTAAGTGAGCACTCTAAGCTACAGAACATGTTGAAATTCTATTGGTTTGTATGAGTTCGCATGAGGTAATAAAGCTGTGTTTTGATTGGTGAGATGTATAAATACTCTTTTGCTACACTATATACAACACTCCAGAGAGCAGGGCCTTTGTCAATGCCCAGAGGACGTAGCAAACCTTGACAAGTCTGTGCAGCACCCAGCACACACCGTAAAACCCCAGACGGATCTCGTGTTCACCTCTATCAGCAGCAAGTATCGTCATCTCCCAGAACAGATCTGGATCCATAATTTAATTACCGAGCAGACTCTGGGCACTGGTGCTTTGAGAGAGAAAAGATTCTACCAGTCTCTGATCTAATTATAATGTAAGAGATTGCAACACAATGTGACGAGGAAGATTCTTAAACACAACCATCATTAACAGAGATAGCCAAACAGTTCTTTTATTCCAACTCCATTAGCGACAGGAGAGAAAGACAATCAAAGTCTGCGATAGGAATATGCAAGAAGTTCAATTTAGGTGAGCCGAGTCTTTGCATCTGCCTAACGATTGAGGTTTAGCATATATTGTACTTTTTTACCCTTAAGGCCAAGTAATTGGCAACTGTGAAACCATTCATGTAAAATATTGATAATAAATTATGATAAAATAGCTACAGGGCTGTTAACAATGTTAAATCTTGGCCTAATTGGATAAAGTGCTTTTTTAACATTGTGTGTTTTTAAGTATAAATACAAATGATTATGATTCCTTAAAAAACAGATTTATCAAGTTCTCTACTAAGACAAGGTTTTACAGTAAAGCTGTGGATGGTGGGCTACAACGCTTTCCTTTTCCTCCTATTGCTCTGAATGCACTTATCAAGGCATGTCAGCTCAGGGAAAAGTGTTGCCAGAGATTAGTTAGAGGTATCAGAGTGCACACTTCCTGGGCCTTCTGTAGGAGAAGTCACAGAAGATGGAGTTGTTGCGTCCTGCCAGCCTCCATTAGCCTGAAAGGAAAAACACAGTTCAACGGGTGCATGTCTACATATTAATTCTACGCCCCAATTTAAAACACCACGATGACAACATGAGAGCAGAGATGCATTAGCAAAACGTATTTTCTAAACCCACTTTGGCAGGACTTTGAAGCATGTGTTAAAGTGGGATTAAATGCATGTAAAGCAGATCCATCCCACCACGTAAAGACTCGTCAATAAATCAGCACATTGAAGGAAGGCTTCAGCTAGTCTCAAGCTGGCACAAAGCTCAGCCTTTGATTTGCTGGTAAAGATAAAGCGACTCGAAAAGGAATCTTTAAAGAAGGGAGCCGTGGAGAAGCTCGATGCAACGCCTCAGCAAGACCATGGGCTCCATGAAGATAAACTTCAGCTGGGCCTAACCCTTGTTTCCATAGAGAGCCTGCCAGCCTTTTTCCATACACGCCTGACAGCCAGCTACCGTAACCCTTGGAAAATGAAGGCCAGAATTTCCCTCCAAATAGGATCTTCCAGAATGAAAATGCATGAACTGTGGCAGAGCACACCCTATTCAAATCTGTATTCCAATTATCTCTAACCAGAGCTCCTATGTGGGGCGCTGCTACCACTCTGCACATGCCACTGGCCCTTCCCACCTCAGACCTGCACGGGCAATAGCAGTCCTCAGAAACAAATTTGCCTTATGTCTCGGCCTATAGAGGCAATTGCTGAAATCAATGTCTGATCAGATTTCTGCTGTGGCAGACAGCTTGTCGCTACATATTTTTATGTCAGCCAAGGAGAGGGAGGCGCTGGGCTTGTGAGTTGGGGAACACTGAGTGGAAGTGACGGGGAGGGTTTTTCTGCGAGAAGGCGAGGGCGAGCTGGCTGACACCCCACGCCTAAGGCACAGGCTGCACCCCTGCTATGCTGCCCCAGACCCAGCCCTCCCACACCAGTGTCTGTGTGGGTCATAAGGTCCATCTGCAACTTTTGTTAAGTCCACCCAACATGTCTTCTTTTAGGTCTGGGTCACTAGGCTATTGAGAACTATATGGATTCCCTGCCCAGCCTGGATACAGCTGTTGAAGGTGCTTTGTGATAGGAATTTCTCCTTCTCCCATGATTGCTGTTCTTGGAGAACTCCCTATCTTCTGACTGACTGCAGAGTTCTGTATATAAAACACCCCTCCTCCCTCTAGAATCACAGAGAAAGGGGGTGGGGACCAAACAACCCCTTGGAGATGACCAGAGCCTAAGGGAACAGGGTTTTCCAGCCTTGAGGCACATCAAATTTAGGTTAGAAAAATAAATAAATAAATAAAAATAAAGAGATGGCAGTGTAGTTTCAAAGACTCGGTTGTGCAGGGTGGATGGTGATATGCTTATGTGTGTGTCTGTGTGAACTCTAAGAAATTCTCTTCTCTATCTAGAAAAGGTACACTGTTTTCACCCTCAGGTATGAAAATCTACTTAGAAAAATAAAAACTCTTACACAGATATAAGTCTAAAGATATTCCATCTGAAGTAAACATCATTCCTCTTTTATCCAAATTTATAAACAACAAATGTACAATATTTTTACCCAGCGTGGCAGCTGGAGGAGAGGTTGTCAGCACGCATTCTTTTTTTTTCAAAATAAATTAATCCTTCCTCTGGTGGTTTGAGATTATGCACTGTATTATACAACAGCGCCTTATCAAGCCTCATCAGTGAAGATGGAATTCATGTCTGTAAAATGCTGCAGGCAATCACAGCTTCATATTTTATCATGTTGATAAGGATATCGTGCATTCTCTGAAGCATTTCAAAACACTTAAATGAAAAAGGAGAAATGCAACTAAAAGGCTTTTTATATGGTTTGTTGTGGGTTATTATGAGTTATTTATAAACCCAAAAAGAAAGATTTGACGTTTCAAATGTAAAAAATTTGAGTATTTAATGGTCCTTTTTCCCCTTTACAATTGAACATCCTCAATCTCTTTTTAAATCATTAATATTTACTCTCATAGCGAGCCAAGACCCTAAAGAGAGAAAATTTTGTCCATTTTCTTCCTGACTCTACTACCATGTATCAGGCAGTTTATTTTCCCCCTAAGTCTGGAATCCCAGTTCTTTTCACCATTCCACCTCAGCTCCACTGAACCTTCACGCCCCGCATCCCAGCTCCCTTTCAAGCTTTCTGCCATTTTCCATCCATGTCAGGATTCGGAGAAAAGTTCTGGTAAATTGGCTACAAAAGTTAAAATTAGTTCCTCTGGGGAAGCCGGGATGGCTCAGTGGGTTAGGCGCTCACTTTGCAGCCCTGAGGACCGAGGATCGAATCCCGGCCCTGGCCCGTGTGGACCCATATGCTGAACTGGGGAGTGCCCCCAGTTCGGTTCTCACCGGGATGAGACCCCAGCCCAGTTCCTGCACTGTGCAGCTCCGCACCCACCTGTGGAATGAAACTATGTGGAAAAACCAATGATGTACAACTATGGAGACTATTCGGGGCCCTCCCCCTTCTCTCTGTCTCTGTATCTCCCTCTCTCTGTCTAAAACAATAAAAATAAATCTTAAAAAAAAAAAATTAGTTTCTTTATAATTAAAAACTGAGAGGCCATTAAAAATACTGAACACGATTTGTATCCCACATTGACAACACAGCACGTTGCTCTTATGAACCGAATTTTTTGTTTAGCCTGGTTTGCTGATCTGTCTGGGGCCCTCCAAGGTAGACACCTTCACATGAGTGTTCTTTACCATTTCCCTGGAACCATATGGGACAGCCAGTAGGAGATGACACCTTAACGGGCTGATGCTTAAGTCCCTCTTGGTGACAGAATGCCAGCCATTCCAGGCATATGTGAGAACTTCTAAGGGCACCTAGGTAACATCAAGTGTTTAAGTTCATGAAATAAAAGTGTAGTAAAATGCTGCCTTCTCTACCTGCCAACAAGATGAGAAGCCAAGTCAAACAGCCATTAATTTTTTATTAGTCACTGTTTACCTGATGCTGTTCCTACAGCTCTTCAAACCGGGTTCCCCAGAGTACTCACATTTAAATTATGTGGACTGTACAGTGAATTTCCTCCAAGGCCATCACTGTAGCCTCCCGTCTGATTGATAACATGACGGAGGGTATCCACCTAGAAGTGAGATAAAACAAAATTTATCATCACAGATCTATTAAAACATCATCACTTACAAATGGAATCAATTTAAATTATGTGTGCCATGAGGGTTTAGGATCTTCAATGAAAGAAAAATTTATCAATCAAATGTGACTGGCAAAATTTCAACAATTCTTTGCATATTTAAACTTACACATCTTTGTTTTTGTTTTTTTATGCCAGTCAAACAATAACATCATTATGGCAATGCAAACTTTCCATCTATACCAACAAAATATGTATGGTGGGAGTGGTGAACACTACTTATAAATATGTATAGTGGATTGCTCCCTTTCTCACACACACACACAAACACATACACAAACACACATACCTATGTGCATAAGAACAAGTAGTTCTCAATTAAGAGGACAAGAAAAAAAGTTGAACCTGGAATATACTTTAAGAACTCAGGTTTTTATATCTGACTTTAAAAAAATACAGAAATGAATCAGAGTAATGTGTTTTTAAACCATACACACACACTGGCACACACTATTTTTCTGGTCTATTTTGTTATAAAATATGCACCCCAACCCCTCTCCATGAGCTCAAGCCAGAGCCGAATGCATTCACAAAGTTCATCAGGTTTGAATCATCCAAAGTCACTGTGCACTTGACTTCTCATTAAATTAAATGGTGGGGCAGATGGGTCCCGTTTGGAAGCACCCAGCCCAGGTTCTGCACAGCGGTGCAGACCACTTCCATGGGGTAAGAGTCAGGAGTTTTGAGCCCAAACCCTACCCTGCTAGAAAGGCCCCAGGTAGGGCATTTCTCCTACCTGTGATTGCACATTGGCTCCGACTTGGGACCCTTGGTAAGAATCCCCATTCAGACTCTGCATGTTCATGAACATGTCCCCAGAATTTGGGAGGTTAAAAGAACCAGAAGAACCTGGAAGGGAAAGAGTTAAGTAGCTGAATAACAGAGAGCTACACACACAATCCTCAAAGACCTCGAGACAGGGAAAGGAGATAAGGAACAGAGGGTAAGGTAGCATACATTGGAGCATTTCCAGATCTCAAAGGGTGGAGGATAACTCCTAGATTCCTGTGACATCTAGGAGAGTCATATCCATGGGGAAGTCCAAATGAAACACAGAGAAAATCAAAATAAACTGAAAAACACCCAGTAGCTGGCCTGGAACCATCCCCTTGTTTTCAATGATCTCCAGGGTTTGGTCTTTAAACGAGCTTTTTGCTATCATTTACTGTCATGGTGGACAATTACTTGGGAGAAAAAAACACTTTTCTGAAGCTCTTTCTTAACTATACATACTGCCTAACTCTCATTTGTTTTTGTGTTCCATTAAAAAGAACCCAAAATGAGACAAAAAAAAAAAAAAAAAAGAAAAAAAGAACCTGAGTGGGGTGGGGTAGCAGGACAAGAAAACAAACAAACAGAAAAAAAGCTCTCACTTTCTAAACGTTTAAAATTATTAAAAGATCTCCTTAGAAAAGCCCTTGAATTGCTTCTCAAGTCCATCTGTTTGGACTATGCTGCACATCTTTCACTGTTACTCAAGTTCCTGTAATTTTAAGATGTTTCTAACTGCATCACAAATGTCACATAAAGTTTGCCCAAAATGTACTGCATGAGGAGCCAAGATATTGTATCCACGTATCAAGTCCCACGCCCCTCACAGCTGACCCCTACAAATCCTAGGTGCTAAAGAAATGCTCGCAAGGCCAGGAGAATGGAGCCTGCAGCTGCCGTGGACAGGAAGAACTAAAAGCTCCAACAGTCTAGCCTCCCTGCATACAGAAGAGGTGAACTTCCCACCTCTGCTATTTCATGCTTTCACAAATCACTGTTGACCTTAAAATGACACAAGGAACTATATAGTTCAGATAATCATTAGTGACAGCACTTTGCCTCAGTGCTGAATTAAAAACCACTACAAAGCATGAAAGTTCCAGAATCTACCCATAGTGAGTGGAACTCACTATGACAATGTGTCTACAGGCTCTGGCCAACCAGCCAGCCACCCCTCCCAAGAACAAGCCTGCGTTTTAACATAACTGTTCCTTTATATGATAAATCCACTGTGTCCCCAGCATGGCTCCTATTTTCTGTCCTGTGGGACAGGGCTCCGTGGCACCAGGCTGCCTGGGCCGAGCAGGGGGCGAGCGTGCAGCACGCACCTGAATTTGGCGTGGTGGGTGAGTTGGTCTGGTTGTTCTGCACGGCGGCGGCCACAGCGTGTGCTGCCGTCACGGCTGTCTTTGCAGCATAGAGGTTGGCTTCTTCCTGAAACTTGCCAATATTCTTCTTGTACCTGATTCGTTTGTTGCCAAACCAGTTGGATACCTACAGAGCACAGGGACATCAGTGACAGGGGGTGGGGTGTGTGTGTGTCAAACTTCTAATGACTGCTGGACACCAATGGGATCCCTGGGGAAGACACTTGATGCTAAACCTGTGGTCATTTCCTGTGGATAATGAGTAACAGCTTTCGGGGTACGCTTTCTCTTTTGGCAAACCTCTCAACAAGCTTGGAATGATACAGCTTCTTGGAGTTAGCCACAGCAACACTAAACGGTGGCAAGCACTGTTCATTAAACAATTATATATATATATATATATATATATATATATATATATATATATATAAAATCAGTGCCCCCAAAGTAGCAGAAAGCTAAAGGAATCATTTGTTAAGTTAGGTAAATAATAAGAAATACTGGAAAAAGAATGCCTTATTCTTTTTGGGTCTGGAACAATTCTGGCAGCTGTGTAGCAGAATCCTATCTGCTCTGCTGAAAAGAGTAACATCAATTAATAATGGATGAAAAAGCCCTTTGTCTCCTGCCTTAGAAGATACTGTATGTCTGCCAAGATGGCTGCTTACACTCTGCCAGTTAACACATGAGGAGGTCACAACTTGAAAACTCAAATAATTCCAGTAAAGTCAAATGCAAATAGAGGAGCGGCTCTGATTTCATCTGGTGTACTGTACATACTTCTTTTGCAAACTACGTATGATGTCAGCCAGTGCAAATGGAAGAGCTTTCTAAAGATGATCTTGTCAACAGGCAAGTACCAATCACATTTCACTGACAACAAAACTGTAGCCCAAGACTTACCACTCAGTTACATTCAGGCACCTATAGCTGAGCTATTATATATATAATATATAAAGAAGCTAAAACCCACACATCAATTTATAAGAAGATACCAATTACTATGTAATAAGCTCTGACCTCTCTTTTGTTAAAGCAATAGTTAAAAAACATTTTCCAATAATTTCTTAATAAGATGTCAAAGGGACATGCTACCATGGTATCAGGCTGGCTGGGTCACTGTTTTACTCCAAGGAAAAAGAAGTGGTATGAGCCCTCCAACCCAATTTATACCAGTGGGCATGTTTGTTCACCATCTTTGCCAAGTCTTTAATTGCTTTGGAAGTAGAGCTCTCATGCTTCTGAAAGAAGCCAGTGAGCCCTGGCAAGGGAGCCACATGAGGAAGACAGTGTTGACCTTGCTGCTGCCCATGTGCTGTCCCCTCCTGGAGACTCACACGCACACATACGTATGCAGGCACACTTGCCGAAGAACCATGCAGCAACCATAAGCATAGGTTCATCAGACAGAAACAAGCCTAAACTCACTAGGAAGGAAAATGCTACAGATGAGAACCTCCTGCTTCTGTTACACCATCCCTTCTTTCCCCTGAAGACTATCTGATCCCTTCCCGCCTTCCTATCAAATGGCAGTGGTTATTATTACTGTCATTTAATGATTATCTTTTATGTGCCATTGAGCATTTCAGAGCCATTCCAGTCATTTTCTCATTTAGGCATAACAAGTTCAAGGACTAGGTAGCTGGCAGAAGTGGATTACAACAGGAATCACACTCGTCCCAAATCCAAAGGCCTTTCCTCAACTTCTCTGACCTCTCAGCAGTGTCAGCACTTATGCTTCCTACTCCTGCTTCACACTCGCTTTGCACGGGTTCTGGGATGTTATACACCTGCTTCACCTTCCCTGACACACCAGGGTGTGTACGTGTGTTTTCTCCAAAGCCTCAGCTCTTGGTCCTCTTGTCTCCTTCTCCTTGAGCAGTCTTAGCCATACTAAGGATTTGTCTCTGCTTGGACGATTCCAGAAGACATTTCCATATGGATGCTCTACCACAACTTCCAACTCAGCTGGTCTCAAATGGAGCTTGTGTCCTCTAAACATGTGCCTCCAGAGATGGGGCCCTCACTACCTCACTAAGTCCAATTCCACCATTAAATAGTTCGAATGGAGACACAGTTCTCTATTTGGAACAAAGATCTAATTCTTTTTCATTTCCACTCACTGGCTTTAGTTCCAACGTTGAGACTGTTACCATACAGGCTCTCAACAGCCATGAGGGACTAAATGCCACCCTACTGTTGGCTTTTGGCCCTCCCTTCCTTGAGCTCCATGCTTGGCAATTGTATAGGATGTGGTGGTGGGAGGAAGTTAGGGGAGCACCATGGTGAGGAGGCAATGAAGGGCAGATATCAAGAAGAAGAAATAGGAAGAATTTGGCCACTGACTAGCTGTGGAGGTCAGGGGACAGGGAGAAGCCAGAGGTGATGCGATGTGGAGCCCAATCCCCTAAGAGGGTGGAGACAGGTGTTCTGGGACGGGATTCTGCACCAGGAGCAGTCAACCCCGATGCCTATTAGAGCCCACTGCCAGACCAGAATTACAGGACTCTAAAAACATCCAGCTTGAAACGGGACCCTAAAGGTATCTGTTCTGATTGTGCTTGTTAAAGCTAATCCTCTTAGACCCCACCTCACCTTTAACATGCATATTCTCAGCTTCGGAGGCAGCCCTAGAGAGCTGGTCCAAAAAATCTCCTTAAACATCTAATACTACTCTAGCTTGTCTGAATCAGACTGTCAGGCGCCTTTGAAAGAGTTAAACATTGAATATATCTACAGTGTAAAGGGAGATATTCCTGGTTGAGAGGGAATTTGGCATATCTTAAGCATAATTAATGAAAATTCCCAAACTCTGAATTTAGCAACAAAGGCTCATCTTAGAATTCTCTTCTTCTAAACAATTCTCTGTTGGATTCTGTACTTTGTAGTTAATATTACCTTGACAATCATAGAAGCTATCATACATTAATGAAACCTAGCCTAGCAAATCAGATTATAGCTTTATTAACAGTTTCATAATTGAGGAATCTCTGTTCCATCGAAGGTCTCATCTCTAGATATGTAAGAATCTTGTGTTTATGCATACCCCCGGACCAATCAAACAACAGTCATCACTAATAAAGGTTTATTTAATTCTCACAGTAAAATTTTAATATCACCAGCAGCCTGGGGAAGCTTTAGCAAGTGGATTTGCTTGACATCAGATCATTTCTATTCTGCTAGTCCCAATACTTCTTAATCTTTAATATCAAGGCAATTAAAATTAATGGCCACTCATCCGAAGCTACTGTGGGCAGTGTTTCCTTGACATCAATTGTTTGATGGGATTACCTAGAGGTTAAACTAACAAGCAAGGTTTAATTGGAAGCAATGAAAGAAGCAGTGATCATACGTTATGTTTAACCTGCATAACCACATCTAAATGAATATCTAAAAATGTTAAACTATTTCTCAAATTAAAATATGCACATCACATTCTTATATCACAGATTTGGGCATTGCGGCAATAGAGCTATTGAGACCACACTGCTGCAACTGAGATCATGTAATTAATGTATAAATCGACACCTAAGTTCAGGAAATTTTTTTTCACCTTTTACAAACAGATGGATACAATTAGTTACAAAAGAACCCCACCTTTACCCAGTAGGAAGCACCCGAAGCTGCAGCTCACACAGGGCCCCTTCTACACAGTGCTCTGGGTAAAGCCCGGCTGCTCACATGGGGCACTAAGCAGGGCAGAGCTTGCTCCATCTCTGAAATGGAATGGTCTGCACATTGGTCCCAGAATAGAAACACAGGCAGGAAATTGGTAGAGAAAAAGGGAATACACTGTCCTATGCTTCTCTTTTGAGCCATGTATCAAGGATTCATGACTCTGGACCGTGCAAAGGGCGAAGGACCAGGCAAGAATTTTAATATCAATTAAAAATGAGAATAAAAACACAAGTACTCTCTTCCTTCTACTGATGTTCATTGCTATCAGCTCCCAGACTGTGTGACTTTGGCAATCAGGGGAACAAGGAGTGAACATTTTGCAGGCTGCTAATTTTCTGGAGCTCTTCTGCAAGGCCAAGAAGTGGCTGGAAAGGCTCTGGTCTCTCCCATTTACTATAGCCGCGCATTTCCCCAAACTCCATGTAGCTGAAGATGCTAATCGCTTTTAAAAAGCAAAATGTTTTTATATGTAGAATCTAAGAGACAAACTGGAGAACCAGAGCAAAGTAGTGGTTACCAGAGGGTGGGGGTAGGGGGTCAGGGAAATGGGAAAGCTGGTCAAAGGGTACAAACATCCAGTTATAAAATTAATAAATTTGGAGATCTCATGTATAGCAATCAGGGTGACTATAGCTAATAATACTGTATCATATACTTGAATGTTGCTAAAAGAGTAGATCTTAAATGTTCTTACCACAAAAAAGAAATGGTAACTATGTGACTAGATAGAGATGGTTGCTAATATTGGGGTGGTAATTATTTTGCAATTAATAAATGTATCAAACCAACACAGCTGTACACCTTAAACTTATACAATGTATGTATCAATTATATCTTAATAAAGCTTGGGGCAGGGGGTGGGGGAGTAAAACATTTTTCCAAAAATATAAATAAAATCAATTTCTATATTGCTTTTTTACCTTCTTCAAAAAGGTACTTAGAACCTTCCACTCACTTCTAATCTATGACTCTGAGGTAGATAAGTCAGCAGTGGGCAGTATCATATAACATGTGAGTGGTTGACACTCAGGGTCCAGTTTCAAGTCCACATTCTGCCATTTACTATGAGTCTGGGAGCAGGTTATTTTAGTTATTTTAGTGTCTCCTCTCATATCAATGAAAATAATAATGAATTTAGCACATAGTAATTACCTAATAATTATTAGCTAGTACTACCACCCATGTTTTATCAACAAAGAAACAAGAGATCTAGATCATACACAAGTTGCCCAATATCACAAAGCAAAGTGTGATGGATCTAGATTTCAATCCTAGGACTCCCCATGTACTTTTCCATTTTTTAAAAAATAATCAATGGGAATATGTTTACTGAGTATCTGCTATGGTCAATACAGTAAGGCCTCACTTAAGGTCATCAATAGGTTCTGTGGCTTTAAGTGAATGTATAATGAAAGCAATTTTACCATAAGCTAATTGATATAAATAAGAGTTAAGTTCCTATGGTATCTCAATCTAATTTAACAAAATGACATTAAATGAAATGATGCTATTCAAGGACCTGCTGTACTGTACTAGGTGCCATAGGGAGGTGAAAAAATAATATGTACCTCTACGTGCTTAAATTGCACAATCTGGTTATAAAAGCAACAAACAAAATAATCAGTGAAATAATAATCAGTGAAAATGGCAGGGTGGTGATGATCACACACCAAGCTGTACAGTAAGATTCTAAGTGCAGCAAGCATTTGGAAGACGAGAAGTCCAAGCAGGTCTGGGGCATCAGAGCAGACTTTCGAGGTAAAGTGGAACTTGTACTGGACCTCAGCTCAATGCAGAGTCCGCATTTCAGAGATACAAACCTCTAGGGCGGGGGTGGCAAACCTATGGCATGCGTGCCCAAAGTGGCACATGGAGCAATTATTTCGGCACGTGGAATTATTGTTTTTTTTGTTATAAAAACATCCTATGCCTCTTATAGACATAAAAATAATCGATACCTCTATATCACTCGATGGGTTGGCACATGAGTTGAGAGAGTATACTCTTATTTCAAAAACTTTGGCACTCAATTGCCAAAAGGTTCGCCACCCCTGCTAGGAGCTCTGATGACACAAACAAGCCAAAAACATGAGTTGTCACCTCCCTTTCCCTGAACCTCGCCAAGATCCAAAACTTAGTCTACTCGCTAACTGAACTCCTTTTTCCCTTCTTAACCTCTGAACCCCTCTTCTGTAGTGAAGAGGAAGGAGAAGTCATTCTAAAGAAAAAAAGGAAAGGAGAACCAAGTGTTGTTTGTGGAAGAGGTGACATCTGAGTGGAGGGCTAACAAGTGAGGAGTGTTTCTACTGGGGAGGATCAGGGAGCAGTAAGCGGGAGGAGAAATGGGGGTGGGGGGCAAGGGTACATGAAGGACTGGCAGGCTCTGGCTAAGGAACAGGTCAGGGGAGAGTGTTCTAGGCAAGCAAAAGCCTAAAGAAGGGGCTCTGCAGGTTATCTTACCACCCACTTTTCCATGGGCTCAGTAAGTCCCAGCTAAGTGGGGGGGAGCTGAGATTGAGCCTGAGATTTCTAGAAAGCACAGTGGGGAATGGGTTCCAGTGAGGCCACCTGAGGCCACATAAGGCAGCCTTTCCATCCAGGTGCCTGGCCCCGCCCGTGTCAGTGGTCTGCACACTTTTTGCTAGAATACTCTCTGAAGAAATTTTGAAAAATCATGTACCCAACTCACACATTTTTTCCTCCTTTGCACATTTTTAAAGCTGGCATCTACAATCTGTCATTATAAGTTTATATAGCTGTAAACAATGTTATTTCAGTTTGTCATAAATGTTGACATTTTAAAATAAAATAGTAATACTATTCTTTAAAATGTATCCAACCAAATATAAATTGCAAAGCAATTTGATATCCACTATCCATTTTAAAAACACATAAACTTGCTTTTAACAATCAAAATATGTGTTCTTTTTTTGTCCTTGGAAGAGTATTTCCATTTCATTTCCCTCCCATATTATCTTAATGCAATCTTCTTTTATGCTCTACAATAGAAATATATGAAAATTGAAAATTTTAAACTTTTTATTTCCTATAATTATAAGGCTCTACATGTTTAATATATCCTTCTGGATTAAGCGATCATTACAGTTAGTTTAAAACTGATCAAAGCAATACAAATACTTATTTTGATAAATAAACACTTATCTTGACCATCAACAGTAAGGTTTCATCACACATGCATTTCTTACTCAGAGGAGTATGGGGTTATGAAATGCTGACTGACGGAGGTTTGGTTATCAAGCAGTATTTCACATAATCCCAGGTTGTGGGGAGGTCTTACACTCTAGGGCAATGAATGGGCTATTAAACTGGGTTCGAGTGTCCCTTTTCAAAAGTGGAAAAAGGCCAAGTGGGAAGGGGAAGGAGGGAAAAAGGCAACCCACACGTGATTCTATCACAGCAGTTTTCTGAGGCACATAGATTTAGGAAGGAGCACATGTATATGTAAGGAAAATGGGCCAGTGAAAGCCCTAAAACCAGGCATGCCCGAACACCCTTTGGAAAATCTTCAGTTATTTTGTGGAATGTGTGTTCCCTAGTTCCAGGCTGCTGCCCTAAGTGAGCAGGCTAAGTTACATTTTAACTTCTTAGTGTGAGTACAGCCCCTTGGATGGGGCGTGCCTGGTAAAGACCTTCAGCTGTAAAAACAGGGCTCAGGCAGGAGAGCTCTATTTGTCACAATGACCTTTTAGAGTTAGACAAAGAGCAAATTTATCAGCTTTAGAAAATAAAAAACATTCTGATTAAAGAAATAAACCTCAATATAGTTTACTTATTATTTGGTATAACCTTTCTGGAGAGTAAGCCAGCAAATATGTACACACCCTCTAACTCAGAATTACTGAGAACTTATTTTGAGGAAATGGGAGAAAGTCATACCTAATATAAGGAGGAGGAAAAGGCATTTTTTTTCTTTGCATACAGCATTTGTGTGTGTGTGTATGTGTGAAAATACTCACACAGACATACAAAGTTGTGCACATGCACATATATCACACATATGCATACACACAGGAAAAAAGTACTAGGACACACATACTAATCTGTGATTATTTTTTAGAATAAATTTATAAATAATTTCTATTTTTTGTTTTTTTCTGTACGTTTTCAAGTATTATCCAAATTGATTTAAGATAAACAAGTAGCATTTTTAAAATTAGAAAAATGTACTTTTCAATGAAAAAGTAATCAATCTGCTTTTTAAAATAATCGGAAATCGTTTAACAATCTTTAAGAGTATAAGTGCCAGGTCTTGTGCTGGCCCACACAGCTACAGAAACCAACAATTCTATCCCTGTATTCTATACAGAACATGGGGTTGGCAGGGCAAGTAATCCTTGAAATAATTAAAATCAGACATTTTGTAAATCTCAAGCCATTAAAATTTCCCAGATTGCTTTGCATTTAAGAAAAACTCCATGTTCAAATTAAAAAGCTAAACCATCTACAATGTCTCTACAGTCACTGAAAGTCAGTTTATTAATTAATTAGCATTAGTTGCATTTCTTACATTTCAAATTCTATCACTACAATTACTTATCATTTCAGTAATGACATTAAATAAAAGAGAAAAATTATTTCTTAAGGACTTAATCTCTAAGAGGCAGAAATGCAGAACTTGAGACTTCAGTCTTAGTTTTGCTTGCATGCATAAAGTACATTAGGGAGTGGATCATCACTTGTTTGGAAAAGAAGCAGCTGACATGAAAACATCATTATTGAGATCAGCAAACTAAAAATTTATGAAGCACAAATCTTAGAAAAACATGCCATTGTGTTTCCCATGTTTACTTGTGATGCATACTTTATGTACTGTGCCTAATTAAATGCAACAGATTATGAAATATTGAAATGCCAAGTCAAGTATAATGGAACGTGTAGCATATTTACATGGTAAACAATTTTACCTCTAATAAACAATCTCTCCCTAATCAATATGTTTCACCCCCATTATGTGATTCAGTTTGAATGAGGGACGGAAGCCTGATACTGTTCCTACTAAAAGTTAATGGTTATAATAAACTAAATCTCACTTTACTCCTCTCCCTTCCAAGGGTACACATTCAATAAAGTTCATGTAAGGATAGAAAGGCTGGAGACACCGGAGACAACCATACACATGTGCATTCACTTAAGAACCCAGAGGGCAGCTGGAGCAAGGGCTCGAAAGCCAGACAGAACTATGTGGGAACCCCAGCTCTGTGATTCCCTTAGCTGTGTGACCTTGGTCCAGTCACAGCACCTAATGTCCTCCTTTCCTGGTATACAACATGGGCTAACGATGCCTACTCCTCATGGGGCTGTCATGAACATCGAATGAGATAACATGTTAAAATACACAAGACTATGCCTGGGATGTCCTAGGCACCCAATAAACATTAGTTCTCCCTTTTCTTAAAACAACCAATCAACAAGAGCAACAATAACAAAACCCTCACAGACTACAGTTGCTTCTTGGAGTCATGAAGGTCAAGATCACCCTTTTCCCAGGAGCTCTCAACTCTGGAAGAGCCAGTCCATGCTCCCAGTGCTGGTGGAGACTAGCAATTGGGAACAGGCAGCAGTGAGAGAAGGGAAAAGAGGGTGCTTCCCCATACACCTGAGCATAATAAACTTCCTACTAGAGGAGGATAACACCCAGACCCAGAGCTCCTGTCTGCCACACACCTACCTGCTGGGCACAAATAGCTGACAATACTACCTATGCCTCTTTGTCCCTCCTCACTGATGGCCCACCCAACACAGCCACTTGTATGGCAATGCACGGGACCTAGGATATAGACAACCTGGGTATAGATGCTATTTGTATTATACCTATATTTATAACAGCAGCCATTTATGGAGAGTTCATTATGAGCCAGTCATTGCATCAAGAGCTTTACATGTATTATCTCATTTATCCCTCACAAAGACCCAGTTTTATTGATAAAGAAACTGAGGTCAGAAAGTTTATGTAACTTGCCTGAGGTTACACAGCCTTCCCTGGGCTTTTCCCACTATGCCTCATATAATAAGACCTGTTTTAAATTAGTATTGTCAATAAAAAATTTAAAAATTATTTATTTACTCTATTTTATTTCTTTTCCATTTATTAAATGGCTAGGGCTACAAAAGTATCTTCTACCTTTTCAGTGCAAAATATTTCAGTTCTTTTATGGTTAAAATGTGGGCTAGCTCAAGAATACAAACCATTATATTTTAGAAAATAAGTTCAACATTCCTAACAAGACTTGAAAATCAACTTTTGAAACACAACCCACTTCTAGCGGGAGAATTAAACAAACAGAAATTCAGTTTTCACAGCATTTGAAATAATTTAAAACAGATTCACTTGTCAAGTACTGTATTTTTTCTTTTTTTTTAACTCCAGGCTGTGAAAAATTTTATTGCCATAATGTCCTGACACCCTTACAGTTTGGCTTTGCCCTTTCTACTCTCTGCATGATAGACTGATAACTGCTTGTGACATTCACAAAGAGGTTCATCTGCAAAAGTACATAAAACGTCAGCCTCCAGGCCACAGTACATACAAAACAGATGACACCATTCATCTCCCTAAAACACGTGCTGAAGGGTGGTTCTAAATGACCTCAGATGATGTTTGCAGTTACAGAATTTTTTCTTTAAAATTCTCTCATTTAAACAAATAGAAATGTGTTAGGTGTACCACTGAATAGGTTCCTTCATAGGCTCCAGGAAAGCCTCTTGACAGATTTTGAAATACTGACAGCACAACTGGAAACTGTCTCCCATCAGCAGCACTGAAAGGCAGAGCCACTTCCCAGGCAATACCGCAGCATCGCAAAATTAGAACTCAAGAACACTGCTAATTAAACAACAATGGACCAGATTTTTTGGTCCAGGTAAGTGTCACATGAATCTAATTCAAATTTATACAGTGCCCTATATGAGTCAAGCCTTTTGTTTAATGGAAACCCTTATTTATTCAAACACCATTCCCTACCAAATATACATCCCAGTTTTCTTTTTAAAATCCAGAAAATTTCACTGAATTTATCTAAAATGGGAATAGCCTATCCTCAAAAGGTGTACTACCCTTTCACATACATAATTAATTCTCACTAAAAATGAATCATGTACATTTTTAGAACAAAGAATCCACCAAGAGCAGGTCTATTTAGAGACAAAGAATAGACACAACTCTGCCCACCATACCTGCTCCACCCCACAACCCTTCTGGATCTCACTTTCATGGAACCTAAACCCTAAGGGCTGGAGGCTGTTAGCACACTAGTTTGCTGGAGGGCAAAGCCTCTGTTCCTTCTTTCTTTTGGAACCTTTACAAGGAAGGCTCTGTATGCACAACATACCCAGCAAGAAAACTATGACTGGATAGGTGACAAATTAGCATTTATTGAGCACTCATGATATGCCAGGCCCTGTACTAGGCATCCTACATATATGATCTCATTTAGCCCTCAAATCTCTGAAGAAGTTATCATTATCCTAATTTTACAGGTCAAAAAATGGAGACTTCAGGTTAAATAATTTTCTAAAGGTCACACTGTGACTTAATAGTGGTGAAATAAAATCTGAATGGCTTTTTATCTTCCTATACTGAACGTACAGTCATCTAGAGTTAAAGCCCCAATTTCTCAAAGTAAGTGCTATGAAATGATAGTATCGCTGCTTAAAATGGAACACAAGTAACAAAACTTTTGTTCTTTTACCTACTTCCACTCCTGGGCTCTGAGCTTTCCCAGTGCAAGTTACAAGCCCTTGCAGTTGGCCTGCTCTGTCGATTATTCTACCTTTTGACCCCTCTTTGGACAGATCATTCATTCCACACACATTTAGAGTGCTTAAAAGAACATGTATTCTGCACTTGTTGGGTACAGTGTTCTATGTATGCCCATTGCTAACCATTGTGTTCAAATCTTCCATATCTGTGCTATTCAAAGTGTGGCTCTGAAACCATCAGCATCAGTATTACCTGGTAGCTGCAAATTGTCAGGCCCCATTGTAGACCCTTTGAATTAGAACTGTTGGGAATAGGGCCCAGAAATCTGTATTCCAAAAGCTTTCCATATCATTGTTATGCATGTTAAAGTTTGAGAAGCACTGTTTGTTCTATGTTCTTACTGGGTGGGTGGGTGGGTGTATGGGTGTGTGTGTGTTTACAGAAAGATATGAAAATCTCCTACAATTATTCTGGATTTGTCTATCTTACAAATTTTTGCTTTATGTTTTTTGAGCTTCTGCTATAAGGTACATACAGATATAGAATTACAGTGTCATCATTATTTAGTGACTCTCTTTCTCTCTAGTAAAACTTTTTGCCTTGAACTGTTCTTTATCTGACAGAATAAATACCAACTTTCTTTTGGTTATTGTTTGCACATTATATTTTTTCCCCATACTGTTATTTTCATTCTTTCTGCGTCCTTATGTTTTATATTTGCCAGTTAGAAAACAAATCATTAGGTTTTACTTTTATATCTTGGCTGACAATATATGCCTAATACTTACAGCATTCACTTCATTTACATTTAATGTAAGTATCAAGATTCTTGGATGTGTCAGATCTACCATCTTACAATACTAAATGCTTTCTATTTGACCCATTTACTATGCTCTTTTTTTCCCCCCCTTTCCTTTCTTGTCTTCTTTTAGACTGCTTACTTAAAAAAATTATCCCACATTTTCTTCTTTATTAGTTGGGAAGTTATATACTCTTTTAGTATTCTTTAAGTGAGTACCCTAGTATAAATTCTTACCAAGTCTAACACTAACTGGTACTTTTATATTGTTACTTTTACCACCTTTTGCAGGAAACTCAAGAGCATTAGAATACTTATCCTCCCCTCATAACTTACAAGGCATTATCATTGTGTATTTTAATTCAACACATATGCTAAATCCAACAGACTTTATTATTTTAAACAATCTATTTATTTACATTCACATACACATTTACCATTTTATTTGTTTTTCTACTCCTTTCTGCATCTCCCGTCCTCTATCTAGAAGTACTTTACTTCTTCCTGAAGAACATTTTGACAGATATGAAATACTAGGTTTATATTTAATTTATTTCATTCCTTTAGCGATATCATTCCACTGTATCATGGCTTTATTGTTTTCATTAAAAATATGTCAGTGGTCAGTCTAATTGCTGATTCTTTAAAGCCAATCTTATTTTTTCCCTCTGATAGCTTTTGTTTTGACAATGTTCAGTATGAATTTATATATATTTACTTTGTAGTGTTTCATGAACCTATGGTTTGGAATCTTCCATCAATTTGAAGTTATCAACCTTTGCATTTCAAATACTGCTTCTGACCCACTCTTAGGTTTGCTTCTGAGACTCCGATAACATTTATTGCAGACTACTTAATGTATCTTCAATGTCCTTTACTCTCTCTCTCTCTCTCATGATTTTCTATCCTATTATCTCCCCATTCTTTAGTATGGTTATTTTCTTATAATCCACCTTCCTGTTCACTAATTCTCCCTTCAACTATGTCTAATCTGTTTTTAAGCCCATAAATTCAATTTTTAATTTTGGTTACTGTTAATTTTTGTTCTATAATTCCCATTTAAACTTTTTTATGGTTTTCACATCTGACAAACTTCTCCATCTTACCTTCTTTTTCCCTGAACATCATAAGCATAGTTATTTTGCAGCCCATATCAGATCCTTTTATTTTCTAGATTTGTGTGTCTGTTTCTGTCTATTGTTTGTGTTAGTTTCACTTCATATTGTCATGTCTTCTTTTATGTTCAGCATTTTTTCTGATTGTGTATACAATGTTGTGTTTATTTTGTTTATAGAAACAACTGGAAGCCTAGAATGACACTTTCTCCAAAAAATAAATAAATTATATATATTTTGTCCAGGCACCTCTGAGTACTAGCAATCCAGTTTCGGGGACTGAGGTAATGTGAAGGAGAATTACTTCCAAAGCACCCTTGTTACTAGACTGTAGCACTAGTAGTTTAAGTCCTAACCTAAAGCAAGGGAAATATAATAGCCTTACTTGATAGGTCCCTGACACCTAGACACCAATTCCCACCCTCTCAGTCCTGCAAAGTTGTCCAAAGTACTAATTAACCTCTCAGCCTCTTAGTCAACCCTTCAGAACTGACAAATGACCCAGGAAAAAGGCAATTCCCTGGCCTTATTTTCTACTTATTTGCAAGTTCCCTGGGTAACATCATCCCTTTCCAGGGCCTCAACTATGAACTTAAGTGGATGACTCCTCAGCTATATTTTTAACCTTGACCTTTCTCCTAAATCATATTTCAAACTGAACATTTCTCAACTTGGATACTGATATCAATGCAAACTTGGCATAACTATCACAAACCTTGAATCTCCCTTCATAAAACCAGCATTTCCTCATGTGTTTCTTGTATCAGCTGATAAGATCACCATCTTCAATGATCTAGGCTAAATACTTCAACTATCTTCTATTATTCTTTCCTCTTCAAGCTGATCTCCAATCTCCAGTATATCAGAATACTTTTCAAATCCATCCCTATTTTCTGCTTTCAGTGACTTAATTTGAATCTTCACCACCTCTTACCCGAATTATACCAATAATCTATTTAGTTACTATCATTCTAGTGGTTTCCCCTTCAAATTGATATTATACACTGGTGCTAGGATTATCTTTCAATCTGACTATATACCTCAACCCAGAGGTCATTATCTTCAATATTTTATTTCATAGCACTTACTACCGTATGACATAATATATAACTATATGCTGTTATTTATAATTGTGTGTGTGTGTGTGTGTGTGTGTGTGTATTAGGGTGACCAGACGTCCCGCTTTTGGCGGGACAGTCCTGATTTTTAACAATTTGTCCCGCGCCCCACAGCGTTTTATAAAAGTCCTGATTTTTGGAAAGAATGCACGACAAGCTAGGGAATGGCGGGAGATAGACCAAATTTTTCATCAAGAACCCCCTCCCCCCTGGTCAATGGTGTCCCGCTTTACCAATGTTAAAATCTGATTGTAGCATCGTAACCAGAAATCACTATTCCATAAATATTGTTGAATAAAGTAGTTATTACAAAACAGACATGTAAACTGCTCAACCTCATCATTACAGGGAGAATTGCATACACCTAAACATCATAACTGCAGACTTCCCAATCAGGCTCAAGTTTGACTTTCTACCTAAATCATTTCTTCAACATACATTCATTGAGTGTCTATGTGCTGGTACACTGTGCTGGGTGTTAAGAATATACCGGTAGTGCTAAATAAGATTGCAGTCCTTTTCAACATGGAATTTACCATCTGTCATGGGAATACATTAAACAATTCATTTTTTAGTTATAATTGTGGTAAGTGCTATCAAGGAAAATCATAAGAATATATAAGAATATATAATAAAGGATATGAACTGGGAGTACAAGAAAACTTTCTTGAAGAACTGATGTTTGAAGTGAGCTTCGAAGGAATAGTAATAAATATCTATACATCTGTGTAAGGGAAACAGGGCTAGGCCATTCCAGGCAGGAGAAATAGCATACCGTATTTTCCGGCGTATAAGATGACCAGGCGTATAAGACAACCCCCTAATTTTACAGTTAAAACATAGGTTTAGGCCTATATTCGCTGTATAAGACTACAGCCTCGGAAGTGGGGGGTAGTCTTATACAGCGAATATAGGCCTAAACCTATGTTTTAACTATAAAATTAGGGGGTCATCTTATACACCCGGTCGTCTTTATACGCCGGAAAATACGGTAATAATAATTATCATATCTTCTTCTTACTCTGTAATAGTCACTCTGCTAGGTGCTTTACATAAATTATCATACAAAAACTCCCATAACCCTATGAAATATATGCTATTTTAATCCAAATTATATATACAAGAGCTGTCTAGAAAAAACCCAGCCATAAAAGCCTTTATTTTTCATAGCTTGTGGTTGGACACTTTCCAGACAGCCTTAGTATATGAGAAAATGAGGCACAGTGAGGTTAAATGTAGTGCACAAGATCATAGAGTTAATAAGTTGAGGAACTTTCCTAATCCTCTCAGTAGAAAGTAAGCCCTTCTTTGTATCATTATTACAAAATGGCACCCATATGCCCCTGTGTACTCCCCCAGGAACTTCTGCATCCTGTCAGTAACATGTTTGTCTGTCTTGCCCAAGAAATTTGACATTTCTAAGGAAGAAGAACCCTGTCTTACTCACCTTGGTTTGCCTTAGAGCCAACCACAGTGCCAGGTACACACCAGGTACTCAGTAACTGTTCAGAGAATTAGGAAAACAGTGAAAAATCTTGAAAAGTATCTTTGGCTGGATCCAATTAACTCATTTATACTGTTTGTAGCTCCTACTCTGAGAATCCATATTTATTTTATAAAAATAATATGCTTTCCATATTATTAACAGAAGAATCAGGAAAGCAGAAGAAAAGCCAAAAGACAAGAACAAAGGAAGGCCAAGAGCATCTGTGGAGAATACAAGATCTCCTGGGTGGAGGTATTAATATCATAGTCAACATAAGTGGGAAGCCAGGAAGCTTGAACTTGGAGCCTGTTGTGATTTGGTGTCTTTGCCCTTCAGGCCACACTGTATATCTTCTGCTTACTCCTCCCTACCTACTCTCACCCTGCCTGGGCCTCAAAAGGCTGACCTATATGCATGCCCCCAGGCTTCTGGCCAAAGGAGGTCACCTGGTAGGAGATAAGAAGAAGAAAATAAGGTCAGAGTATTTGTTTCCCTGACTCTCTCACTGAAATATTGCCTCTACTTAAGGTATCTGTTACTGTACTCTGTCTTGGTTGGGTTCTGCTAACCCTTCCTTCCTCTCCTCAGGCCCAGAGGAAGTAACAGAACCAAGCATTGTGAGGACTATTCTTTGTGGTTTCCCTATACTTTGCTCATACTTCTATAAATAATCACTTTGTTAAACTCTCCTCAAATTATTCTAATTTGAGTGTGCCATCTGTTTTCTGCTGGGACCCTGACTAATATACTGGCCTTTTGGTCTGACATGCCTCACAGCAGCAAAGCAATGAAAAGGTGAGATGCAATGATCAGGGACAGGAATAAGGGGAGACTGATGGGAATACTCAAAGGGAAGGAATAGGCAAAAGAAGATGACAGGGACATAAACTGGAGGGATCATGATTCTGATTATGGCTTTTTATAAGGTATGGAAAACTCAGAACACACAACATCTAAGCTGGAAATAGTCTATCTATCCTTAATTTGGGTATCATATCAAATGAGTGTTAGAGATTCCCCCCAAAATGTCAATTCTAAAATAAATATAATACCTGATATCACTGGAGCAAGCTTTAGGGACCATGCTAATTACAGTGCTGATTGTTAGAAGAGAACAACAAAAAATTAGACGCTTACCCTATTTTTTAAAATCTTATAGACATGCCTTATCTGTACTCAGTATCACAGCATCCTCAAAGCTCCCATCTTTTTACAACCTGCTCTTTTGTTCTTTGCACACTGTTTAATGACATCCTATCTCCACTAGAACAGGGCCTTTATAGAAGAGAGTCTGTAGCCTTCTTTTAAGACAGTGTGAAAGAACCACTTTAACAAAATAGCTGCCATCTTCCTTCAGCATGTCTCCAGTTCACCAACTGCATATGCACAATAAAAATATACTTCTGCTTTCTGTCTACTGCCAAAGTATCTGAAAAGGCCTTTATGGATAGCTGAAAGAGATACTGTAATTTGATAGTCATCTCTTTTTTTCCTACTCTAATTATTATTTTAACTGGCTTCTTCTTATTTTAATAGATTTTTTTAATAAGGAAATCTTACTTACAAATTTTAATTAGCTTAGTGAATATTCACTGATTTGGAATAAGTAGTTTAATGAGTAAGGAGACCTCAGACTACTAACTAGCCCAGAGTCTCTGAAGTAGCTTAGAGGAAAATAATGCAGCCCTAGTGATATAAGTCCTGGCAGGTACCTCACAAACTAGGACTGTACAGCTGGGGCCCCAGGGATACAAGAATACTGCCTCTTGCAGGAAAAAAAAAAAAAGCCAGTTTCTTCCTTTTTAATAAGAACCTCTGTATAAGATCCTCTAGCTCTCCCACACCTAAAGACCTGTGACTCTTGTCAAACCACTTAACTTCTCTCAGTCTCCTCATCTGTAAGGGTTAGTTACTTTCACATCAGACTACCGGTACTATAAGTGCGGGTCTTAGGCACCACTTTAAAAGCTCTAAAATACATTAGTTGATCATAGGCAAGAAAAAGCTAAAGGAATTCATCACCACCAAACCAGTATTACAAAACATGTTAAAGATACTTCTTTAAGAAGATAAAAAATATGAATAATAAAATGGCAGTAACTATGTATCTATCAACAATTACTATAAATATAAATGGATTAAATGTTCCAATCAAAAGATACAATATGGCTAACTGGATAAGAAAACAAGACCCTTACATATACTTCCTATAAGAGGCTCATTTCAGATTAAAAGATACACAGGCTGAAAGTAAAAGGATGACAAAATATATTTCAAGAAATTCATAAACAAACCAACAAAAAAAGCTGGGTTACCAATATGTATACCAGACAAAATAGACTTTAAAACAAAGGCTATAACAAGAGACAAAGAAGAGCCCAATAATTCCACTTCTGGGTATTTATTTGAAGAAACCCAAAACAACAATTCAAAAAGACATATGCATCCATATGTTCACTGCAGCATTATTTACAACAGCCAAGATACAGAAGTAACCTAAGTGTGATTCGATAGATGAATGAATAAAGTACTACATATATACAATGAAACATTACTCAGCCATAAAAAAGAATAAAATCTTGCCATCTACAACAACATAGATGGCCCTTGATGATATTATAGACAATATTATGCTGAGTGAAACAAGTCAGAGAAAAAGACAAATACCATGTGATTTCACTTATATGTGGAATCTAAAAAACAAATAAATAAAATAGACACAAACTCATAGATAAGAGAACAGTTTGATGGTTGCCAGACAGAAGGGGGGTTGGAAGGACAGGTGAAGAGGGGAAGGGATTAAGGAGTACATATTGGTAGTTACAAAATAGTCATGAAAATGTAAAGTACAGCATAAGGATGTAGTCAATAATATTGTAATAACTATGTACTAGTTAAATCTGGTGGGTACCAGATTTAATAGCGGTGATCATGTTGTAAGTTACATAAATGTCTAATCACTATATTGTACATCTGAAACTAATATATTGTATGTCAACTGCAACTGAAAAATTTTTTTTTAATATTTTAAAAAAATGTTAGTTGAATGAATGAATGAATCTCAGTGCTGCCAATTAACCTCTTTACTATTTCAGGTTCTCATCTGTTAAGAAAAAAAGAAAAAAAAATGAATATTTTCTTTATAGTATATTTCAATTAGAGGAACAATGAAGAATAAGTTAACATTTTTCATTCTAAAAACACCTAGCATAGAAAGTAGAGCCAGAGTTATTTAAATTAAAAATTGGATTCAGAAAAACAATGGAGTTTTTTGTGACTTGGTAACTTGAACAATCAATGCAAGTTAGCTCTATTCCAAAAAGTAAAAGCATATTCAATCTGCTCCACTAAGAATATGTGACAATTTTAGTATGATTCTCAGTGCTTATGACATTTGAAATAATTTCTTCTTTTGTGAATTTTCGGGGTATTATATAAAAGGGGAACTCCAGCTTACTCAATCAAACCAAACCTTAGGAAATTAAAGATTACAAATTCTGAGTTCTACCTGTAATTCTACGTTAAGGATATTATAATATTAGCACAAATTAATGAAGGACTAATATAAATTATAAATTTTCCACTTATCTGTCCCTATTATTTATTTAGTGAACTTTAAAAATGATAGTATGTATTAATATGTCCAAATCCAAACTCCTGATCTTTTTCCCCAAACCTGCTCCTCTGAAATCCTTCTCCAGCACACTTAATGACAAGTCCATCCTTCCACTGCTAGGGTGAAAAAATTAAAGTTATTTTTGATGCTCCTCTTATATCCTACATCTAAATCTATCAGCAAGCCCTTCAGCTATACCTTCAGAATTATCTAGAATCCAGCCACTTTTCATCACCTCTACTACTACTAACATCCTGGTCCAAGTTACCATCATCTTCTGCCTGGTATACTGCAGTGGCACCCTAACTGGGGTCTCTGTTTCCCCTTGCCTCCTGTGGTTTATTGTCCATAGATGCTGTGGTGATCCTGTTAAAACTTAAGTCAGATCACATCACTCCGCAGCTTTCCTTAAAAGCCCATGTCACTACCATGGTCTATAAGACCCCTACAGTAGTTGAACCTCACAGTCTCTTTAACTTCATCTCCTACTACTTTCACCACTTTTTCAGGCCATTTTTACCCAAGGCCTTTGCACTTAATGTTCCCTCTGCCTGGAATGTTCTTGACCAATTAGCCACGTGACTTATTTATCTCCTTCAATCTTTACGAAAAGGTATTTTCTTAGGAGGGGCTTTCTTACTACCCTATGAAAAATTATACCCTTAAATGCCCTGTTCACTTTCCCTCTTTATTTTTCTCTACAATACCTATCACTCTCTAATTTATCTCATTTTGTTATTTTATCTGTATCCTCCCAGGAAAAAGTCAGTTCCATAAGGTTATGTTTGTTGTTGTTTTATAAGTAAACTTTTTAGTAAAGAAAAAAATACATATACAAAAAAAGGGCACACATTTTAAGTACAGAGCCTGATGAGTTTTCACAAAGTAAACACACATATGAAATTATCCTTTAGATCAAGAAACATCCCCATTCCAATCACTATTCTCCAAAAGAAAACCACTATCCTGACTTCTAACACCAAGATTAATATTGCCTGTTTTTGAACTTTTGATAAATGGAATCATACACTAAGTGGCTGACTTCATTCACTTAGCTTTATGCAATTACATGTAGTCTAGTTTATTCATCCTCACTGCTATATAATAATCCAAATATATATAAGTATACTATTTTTATTCACCCATTTTCCTATTGATGGACATTTCCATTGTTTCTAGTTTAGCTGTTACAAATACTGTTGCTTTAAGTCTTATACAGCTTTTGGTGAATAGACATTCAGTTCCATCAGATAGGGCAGGGGGTTTTGCCTGTTACGGTAAGTTCACAGATGTCTTTTCCATCCCTGGCACAGTATCAGGTACTTAATAGGTATTACAATAAATTTTTTGTTAACAAATAAATGAAAATATTCTTTTAAAAATTTTCTTGGGGAAGCCGGGATGAATCAGTGGATTAAAGCGCTCACTTTGCAGCGCCAGGGACTGAAGATTGAATCGTGGCCCCGGCCCCGGCCCGTGTGGACTCATGTGCTGAACTGGGGAGTTCCCCCAATTCAGTTCTCTCTCTGTCTCTGTATCTCTCTCTCTCTCTCTGTCAAAAACAATAAAAAAAAAAGAAAAAAAAACAGTTCTTTAAAAAAAAAATTTTTTTTCTTATTTTCATTTAATAATTCATGTAAGACTTCCTTGACTTATATATGTACTCGCAGGTCTATATTGTATAAACATTAAGTTAATCCCTATAAATATACCACTCAACTTAATAATTACTAACAATACCAATGAAACTCCTTGAATATTTCTTCCTAATCCCATTCCATTTAACTGTATTTTTAAAAAACCATTACCTTTATATATGTACATACTCCTCTAAAAAATATGCTGTTTAGTTTGCTTGGATTTGAACTTATAAGAATAACACCATACCATATATATTCTGCAATTTGCATTTTTCATTCACTGTTATGTTTCTGGATTCACTCAAACTGATGTGTATAGCTGTAGATCATTCTTTTTTTTATTGCTGCATAGCAATCCATTGTGGGATTATACCACAGTAGATTTATTCATTTCCCCAATCAATGGACAACTGGCTTATTTCAAGTTTTTTGTCATTTCAAACAACATTACTATGAATGCTCTTACAAATGTCTAAGAGGTTTTCTAGGATAATTTCACCTAGAGGTAAAATTTATAAAATAATGCCAAAAGCTTTCCGAAGTGACTATAACAATTTACATTCCTACCAACAATATTTAAGGGTTTCTGCTGCTGTACACTCTTGCCAACAATGTGCAGACTTGTTATGGTCAAATTTAGGATTTTTTGCCAACTCAGGAAATGTAAAATGTTATTTCATTGCTGTTTTTAAATCACACTTTCCTGATTACTAATAATAAGAAACTTTTCATGTAGCTAACCACCTATATTTCTTCTATGAAAGCCTTGTGCCTTCTATTTTTCATATAGGTTCTTTGTTTTTTTCTTAAGTTATAAGAGTTCTTTATACATTTTGGATTTTAATCCTCTTGCTCATACACTTACAGACATCTTACAGTTTGTTGACTATCTCCATTTTTTTTTTTTTTTTAAGATTTATTTTTATTGGTTTTTGACAGACAGAGAGACAGCTAGAGAGAGACAGAGAGAAGGGGGAGGGCCCAGAGCAGTCTCCATAGTTGACAGCATTAGTTTTCCATATAGTTTCACTCCACAGGTGGGTGTGGGGCTACACAGGGCAGAAGCTGGGCCAGGGGCTCCCACATAGGCCCCGGCAAGAACTGAACTGGGCGCACACTCCAGTTCAACATATGGGTTCGCATGGGCCGGAGCCGGGATTCGATCCCTAGTCTCCAGGGCTGCAAAGTGAGCGCTTAACCCACTGAGCCAACCCAGCTTCCCCTATCTCCATATTTTAAAAAAGATTTTATTTGAAATAATTTCAAACTTACAAAAATAAAAATAATATAAAGAATATCTGTGTATGCCCCTTACTCAGATTCACCTATTAATATTTTGTCATTTGTTTTTCATCTGTCTGCACACATGTTAGTTTATATACATACATACATACATACATAGACACATATACATATATAAATACATACACACACATTTTTTTCCTGAACCATTTGAGTAAGTTATATACATCATGGCCCTTTCCCCTAAATAAGTTAGAATGTATTTTCTAAGACTAGAGATATGCTCATATAACAATAACACAATTATAAATTATAATTTACTTTAGTAAATTTAACCCAGTTATATCCTTTATGCCATTCCCCCCTCTCCATTAAATGATCCAGTCTAGGATCAGGTATTGCATTTACCTGCATGTCTCTTTAGCTTCTTTTTATCTGGAACATTTCTATGGCCTTTCTTTCACATTTTTTAAGAATACTGTTCCCTCCCCTCTTTTCCCTAATAGAACATTCCTTCCTCACTCTGGGTTTTTCTGATGTTTTCTAGTTATTATATTCAGGTTACATTCTTGGAAAAAATACTGCATACAATGTCCTTCTGTCCTCTTTGGTGGTATTTATTCTAATCATCCAGTCAAGGATTTGCTCCATTTCTCCATTCTATTATTTTTTTAATCCCTTGCAACTAATAAAGGGCTTATGGAGAGATACTTTAAGACCATGTTCTTCATCCAAATTTCCCCCTGGATTTAATATCTATTGATGCTTCTTGCCTGATTCAATCCTTATTAAAATGGTTGTATTGTGTAAATGTTTGTCTTTTTTAAGTACTTTGGAAAATATTCTACCACTGAATTTATCAATCCTTTGCTTTGTTGCTTATTTTATGTCCTTTTAAAGAAATTTTATAAGGAAGCCGGAATGGCTCAGTGGGTTAAGCACTCACTTTGTAGCGCCGGGGACCGAGGATCGAATCCCAGCCCCGGCTCGTACGGACCCATGTGCTGAACTGGGGAGTTCCCCCAGTTCAGTTCTCTCTCTCTCTCTCTGTCAAAAATAATTAAAAAATAAAATAAATAAATAGATAAAACCCTCCTCTTAAAAAGAAATTCTATTGTAACTTCAAAGTACTAGAGACATTTTCTTCTGAAAGTTCCCTGTTTGTTTTAGTTATTAAGTACTTAAGCAGTATTTTAAGTATTTCAATCAAAAGAGAATAAATCAGTTTCATATACTCTAAATCTAGCAAAAATAGTGTTGCTACAGTTGCTTGATTTCAGTGGTTTCAATTTTTTTAGGTTAGTTTTGCATATGAACAATTTCTGGATTCTAAATTTAACTATTTTAATAGTATTTGCCATATTTTCTGGCGTATAAGATGACCGGGCATATAAGACGACCCCCTAATTTTACAGTTAAAACATAGGTTTAGGCCTATATTCGCTGTATAAGACTACAGCCTCGGAAGTGGGGGGTAGTCTTATACAGCAAATATAGGCCTAAACCTATGTTTTAACTGTAAAATTAGGGGGTCGTCTTATATGCCCGGTCGTCTTATATGCCGGAAAATACGGTATATTTTAAACAATGTTTAAAACAAGGTTTTTCTCTCTTTAGAAAGTAGTTAACCTATCAAGCCGAGAACATTCTCTACTTTCACTTCTACACAATTTAAACAAAAGGGCACTGATTTAGAAGGCTAGCAATGATGTCTTTAATAGTTAAAAGGATAATACCATTGTTTCCACTTCAGAAATGTGGGGTAGGGGAGTTATTGAGGGGAAATTAACTTTTTCAGGCAGGAAAAGGGTAAAAAAGGGAAGAAACTGCCAGAATTTGAACTGATCACTGAAATTCTGCATCAGAAAGTCTGCTTTTTAGGCAGAGTAATATACCTATGTCGATGTTATTTCTACCTCTCAAGCAATGATAATAACAATTTCAAAACATAGCAAAACTATTTTTCTATAGAAACCAAGTGAAATGGCTTTTTAATAAATTAACCATTTTTTAAAAGAGTTATTGGTAAATGGTTTCTAGCCTATGTTAGAAGTAGAGCAAAACCTCCCTAGTTTAGAGCTGTCAGAGGAGATTTTTCTCTCATTTATTACACAAACACTATGTTAAGCAAATCTTACATTACACACAAAATGCTAGTTCTTACAATTAATTAAAAATCAGGATTATATCAGTTTTTGAGAAATGTATATAATATCGATTATTCTCCAATAGTGAGTATGTTATAGAAGAGAAAAAAAGAAAAAAAGGAGAAAACAGAAACATGAAAACAAGGTACCTTATTTTAAATTGGACCTGCACACATTTGAATTCTAAGTCAGAGAACAGTTGTAACAGCCAGAAAACCAGACTGGGCATCATCAGCTGGTGTTTGGCATGAGCCCAAGCTTTTCACTAATGTTCAGAGAAATGCACACACTAGAAAATACCCACTTGACATAAATATACTTTTATTCCATCTTTCCTGTCTGACCCAGTATGTGGTAATATTCCTTAGTAGTTTAAGTGGCAATGAGAACTATATATAACTCAGTAACATTTTATAAAATACATGTCTTTATAAGCTGGTAACCCAAATCAATTATATTCCAACACAAACTGAGCAAAAAAAAATCAAGATACATCACCATTTCATAGGAGAGTGACAATAACTATTAAATAAAATCTTATTTATAAATCTAAGTTTTCTTTTAGAGGTTTTATGGAAACTAGTGCCAAAACAGAAGCTGGAAAACATCATAAACCCAGACCTTACTCCTTTAAATATCAATGACTTAAAATACTGATACGAAACTTTCAATGGAATGTGAAGTAGATCTTTAGTATCTCAGACTTCAGATATATAGCAGAAATGTTTATATGAAAACTACTTTCATGATGAAATACAGTCATTTCTGGCAACATGGATGGACCTAGAGACTATCTTATTAAGTGAAATAAGTCAGAATGAAAGAATCCGGAAACATATGACCTCACTTATAGGTGGAATATAAAACTGAAAGTTACAAAGACACAGAGACCTATGAA
>PVKE010016522.1:0-31909 GCA_004027555.1 Craseonycteris thonglongyai | reverse complement strand
GTACAGGGCAAGGTCTCAAGGACTCAGAAGGGTGGAGCAAATGAACCATGTTTAGCCAAGATGGTGGAAACTCAGATATGACAGCCAGCTCTATCTGCATGCTAGGAGCAGGGAGGGCTCAACAAAGAAATGGTGGCTTCTTCCAGTTATTCAGTCCAGGAGAAAGCTGCCCCTTCAGCCTTCACCCTGAAGCCAGGCAACTCAGTTCCCCCCTGTATGTCCCTGGCACCTTTCGACCTGATGCCCCAATGCAGGAGCTCAGAGCAAATGAATCCATCAGTGACTAAGTCTGTGTCCAGGCCCTTTAAGGAAAACACCTGGGACTCTACCCGCCTTCCATCTCACCCAGCCATAACCTCCACTGTTTTTCACAAAGGTTGTGGGGACGTCTCTTCCTGGTGCTGGAACCCAGGGCTGGGGAGCCCAGTATGGGGCTGGGACCTCTTACTCCTCTGGGGGTACCTCGGCAGCCCTCCTGATTTTTAACTGCCACACAGGGGTGTGGGACCAGCTTGTTTGGCATCTCCACCCCTCCTAACAGTCTGGAGCTGACTTCTTCTGTATGTCTTAGTTGTAAGACTTCTGTTCAGCTAAACATTAGGAGATTCTCAATGATGGTTGTTTTATAGTTTAGTTGTAATTTTGATATGGTCATGAGAATAGCAAAGCACAGTGTTTACCTGTTTCACCATCTTGATTAGAAATCTTGGGAGAGAAAAGAATGAAGATATGAACTTGGCCTTTAAACGTTAGTTGGGCACATACGGTAGGAAGGCTTTGCCTGGTAGAAAGAAGAGCTGAGCTATTATACAAAGGTGGAGAAGGTCAGAAAGAGATTGCATTAGTGTGTTTGGAGTAAATGAGAAAAACTATATAAGTATAGAGAGGCCAAATTGTGGATGGATAAGTAGCTGAGAAGTTGTGTGACAGAAGTGGTCAGACTCACGAAAGTACAATTCCTCACAATAAAATCAAAGTCAAATCTTAACTAGTTATCACTACTTGCTACTTCTGTTATACCCTAAAAATAGCTAACTTTATATAAAAAGGTTAAAGAAAAGAGTGCTTGAACACTAATGTTTATCCATAGAATAGTTCTATATGTTGTACAAGTAATCTTCTTGTTTGGTCAGGTACAAATACTTCAAAAGCATTTATTTACTGAGCATTCACTATAATAATGGCTTATTAGCATTCACTATATACTGGGCATAGGTAGTATGCTGATGTAGAAGTAAAGGAAAAAAAATGGTGATATTTGTTGCTTTTTCCCTACATCCTTTTTTTTTTTTTTTTCATCTTTTAATAAAAATCTCTCTGTCTTTGTTTATGTGCTCAGAGGAGCTAGGATTCTGACACAGAGCCTAAGCTGTGCTAAGTTGGTTATAAGGGAGAATAGGCTGGAAATTGGAAAGGAAGTCAACACAACCCATTTAAACTACTGGGCAGATAATTCAACCACAAGCCCAACTAGGCTGACCTCTGTGTGAGTTTGCCTGGATGTTTTATGGTAGAGTTTCCAAAATGTTAATTCAAATTCAGGACCCACTGGAAGAATCCTATTATGAAGCCAAGTATAAATTTACCTTCCCTGGGAACAAAAGAATAAAACACACTTAAAGTACTCAGAGTGGCCTCCTGGCTTTGAAAATGTGGCTCTTCCTCTTAGGCCAAAGTTTAATATCCCTCTTCTCTACAGTAAGTGCCATGGCTTGTGGTTTCTAATGGGCACCTGTGCTTGCCACAAATGGGCTTTTGCTGTGGGTTGGTTTCTATAATATCGAACTTTCATATATAAAAGAGGGACTTTCTGGGAGACTAGTTCAATTCTCTGCTTTATATCATCTATTTTTGAGTCCCTCTAATGTATTCTTTATTTTGGAAATACTCAGGAACACTATGGAATATATTCATATATTTCTATCAATCCAAGGAATCACTGTCCTAAACAACCACATTGAGACAACAGAAGCAGAGCAGCTAGGACATTCAACGTGTTAATCACATCATTCTTAACCTTCTTATTTCACCTATAATGTTACCTTCTCAGAGTTTTCATTAACATCTAATACAGTTTCACTATTGTAAAAACTACTAGGAATACCAAGTCAATTTTTGCTCAACTATAGGCATACCAGCTATTTTACAAAGCTCATGACAGAGGGTGAAAGTATTTTTAATCCTAAAAAGGCGTAGAATTTTTATTATTTTAGCTGCAGGCAGAATAGCAAGCATTTAGTTTTTGATATATGAATTGTTGCAAAGGAAATGAACACTTTCTACCTATGTTTCTTTGGACCTATTCTGTTTCAAAGGTGGTTAAACTGAAAGCATACACTATCTGGCCATTGATTCAGTATTTGTGCTTAGACACTGGGAATAGGAGTAAATATAATAAGACACAAACTCTGCCCTCAAGTCTTTAGTCTTGCCATCAAGGAGCACATACCATTTTTAAACTTGTCTAGTCACTAACTCTTTTGTAGACCACAATATTGCCCAACAATAGATCTGGAATCTTCTTTTATTTTATTTTTTTTTTTTTTAGGAGTATGAACCATTTTATGGTACTGATTAAAGTAAAACAAACTATATTTAAAATATTTATTACATTTATCAAACAATTGGCCATTTGACTATTGATGGAATTATGTTTTCTTAGGTATTGTGGATATCTTTTTTGTTTGTTTCTATGGACTATTATTTTACTTGTGAAAAAATATCATAACATACATGTTACCATCATAACCATTTTTAAGTCTACAGTTTAGTATATTCAATTGTTTGACAGCCAATCTCCAGAACTGTTTTCAACTTGAAAAACTGAAACTCTGTACCCATAAACAACTAACTCCTCTTTCCCCTTCCCTATAGGCCCTTAGCCATCCCTAGTCTGCTTTCTGTCACTATGAATTTGACTATTCTAGATATCTCATGTAAATGGGATCACATAGTATTTATCTGTTAGTGACTGGCTTATTTCACATGGCATAGTGTCCTCAAAATTTATTTATGTGCTATAATAACATGTGTCAAAAATTTATCTCTTTTTAAGGTTGACTTACTATCCCATCATTTGTATATAGCACAGTTTGTTATGCATTCATCCACGATTGGACACGTGGGTTGCTTCCACGTTTTGGATTTTGTGAATAATGCTACTATGAACACGGGTATACCCCTCAAGACCCAGTCTTCAATTATTTTAGGTATGTTCCCACACGTGGGACTGCAGGATTATGTGATAATTCTATTTTCAATTTTTTGAGGAAGCACCTACTGTTTGCTATGGCAGCTGTACCATTTTATGTTTCCACTAAGAGTATACAAGCATCCTAGTTTCTACACTTCTTTCTTCAACAGTAGTTATTTTTTTTCTATAGTAACCATCATAATGGGTGTGAGGTATTCTAACTTGGTTGTAATTAGCCATTAACAAATATTTATGGCATACTTGCTGGGTAAAAGAACCTGGGCCTGGGTGTACCAAGCCCTGAGAGTGTTTCCCTTATAATCAGCTGATCAACAGTTACCTAGAGGTATCAGCTGTCAATCAGGCACATCTATATCTTCCTCATTCTATAAGGGTAACTCATGTAAGGTTTAGGGTCTGCAACACTATCCTGTTGCAAAGATATAGCACTGTCAAGACTTCACATGAAAGGAATCTTAAGATTATGTGCAGATTGTATTTAAATTGTATTTGTTAATTTCTCATCAGGACACATGTCATTATAAGGTGCTGGTCTGAGTGGATTTCCTGAATAGGCCAGGAAAGCCGATTGAAACAAAAAATGATTGACTAGGTATGCTAGCTTTATGTTATAAAGCATTGTTACAGTCACTATGTTCCCACTCGTGGATCATGATGTCAGAAACGCAAGATCCTTGCTCTACGTTGCATACACACCCTGAATAAAAATAGGAATGGGGCCATCATCCCCAACGCTCCTTTTCCTCATTCATATGCAGTGGCATGTGTCACATTGAGAGCTCAGCACTAGAGCCAGATCGAATCTAAACTAGGCAGGTTTCAAGGAGCTGGGGCTGGGTGTGAACTGCAGAAACTTTGGGATGCCAATCATCTAACTTGCATGTGTGCATAAAAGAATGACTTAACACGCTCTTCCTTGTTCCCGAGGTGTTCAGAAGCGTGAAACGAAGGCTCTTTTTTACATCTGTATAAAAATTCCCCTTGTACCTTTATTATCCTTTACTTAGTGGGCCGGACTTATACTGAACACAGCTTCTCCATATTTAGTGTAGGTCAGGCACTGTGCTGGGCATAGGGATATGGTGGTGAAAAGGATAACTTAGCCTCAACTCATGGATGACACTTAAGGTCTGTTGGTATTTATAGGCAAAGGCTCATCAATGAAAGACTGCCTATACATGTTGCAATAGTACTCCAGATTGCTTTCCCATAAAACCCAACTCCCCCTTCCTTATCCTAGAGATTTGCTGCCAAAATCCACAGAATGTTTCAAAAATGCTTTCTATTTTGGTAATGCTTCTAAATGGGCATGTGGTGGATTGCTTATGGGGTGGGAGTAATTATATATATATAGTAGGGTTCCCTTAAAATAAAACATAGTGTTAGAAAAAGCATACATATTAAAGCACTTGCTCATATATATATGATTTCTTTGGAACTAAGAATAAGGATTGTCTTGATGTCCACATGGACTCCACATAAACCATGTGGGCTCTTTAATTACACTCCCTTTTCCTTTGTAAGATGAATGCTTCTCTTTGGCAGGAAGGATGAGACTTGACAGGGATGAGAATCTCTTGGTTGAATCTGACTTCCCCAGCATGTGAGTTCAGAAGAGGCTGGTAGAGGCAGGGTCTCTGGCGAAGCTCTTGTCCCTGGGAGCCAGTGTCCCTATGGTACAAAGCTCCTCCCTCCAGCCTGTGTGTTCTCTGTGGCTTCACCTTAGATTGCATTTCTGAGAAGGCTGGAATCTATTGACTTGAGTTCAGGGATGCGGGCAACTGAACAAAAAGTGTTTTGTTTATTTCCTGACAAGCTTTTAACAAGCTGTGGTTACAATGGGAGAGAAATGCATTCTGTCCACAACACAAATTGCTTTTCTGCCCGAACATTATGGTGGTACTTCCTGGCCCGGACTTTCCATGGCTGTTGAATTTGGTCTCTCTTTTATTGCTTTGTGAACTAAGAAATAAAAGAACAAGACCTTTGTAACCCAAATAATGAAGTAATAATTATATCCTTTATAAAGACAAGCTTATTCCCACATCCTATTCCAAGGTACGGGACATATTTTCTCATTATGAAGCATTTTAACTACTCTTTGGTAGTGTATCAGGCATTACACAGAGTAAATGAATGTGACCTTATTCAGATAGAGCTTCACCCCTGACATTGACACCTGGTGTATATAAAGGCTTGTTCTCTAATGCTGTTAATGTTACTTGGCAAGAGCATTAGTCAACCTCCCTAGAATAGCTTCCCCACCCTCACTATCATGTTCTTACACTTGAGGTCTAGATTCCTGGGGCCTAGAAGAGTATTCAACATCCACATTTTATTCCTTAGTTTAGAACATAGGAGAAGCATCAGGCAGTGTGTGTGTGTGTGTGTGTGTGTGTGTGTGTGTGTCCCAGAAAAGATTGGGGGGTGGGAAGCAGTACTGTCAGGGTGGTGTGAGAAAGCTTAAGGTGATCCTTATCAATACAGAAGTCCTTATCAACAATAGGTCATTCTTATTCCCAGGTTATACTCATCAATACACAAGTCACAGGGCAACCACTTGTTTGATAATAAATATACTACATGTTCATGTAGTATATTCTTCTAAGAATTCATGGGGAGGGCCTAGCTATGTGTGGTCACTGGGTATTCCCTATTGAGTGACCTGTAGAACCTAACTCTACCACCTTCTCCCCCAACCCTTCAAATCTCACTTTCTGAGAAACTCCAGCCAGCAGCAGCTCTAGAATTCCTGTATCTCAGCTGAGATTATGGGAGCAGTCGCATTTGTCGGGACTCCAGAGACTTGCCTTGAGCCGCCCTTTCAGAACCAACACAAGTGTTTAATCAGACTGCATGTACATTCAAGGCAGCTCCTGGGGCTGGTGGAGGCTATCAGCACCATGACTTGGTGAAGTGCTCTTCTGAGTTCGGTGGCTAGCAGGGACCCTGTTCCATTAGGCCACGACCCTGATGCAAGACAGACAGCCATCATGCTATTGACTCCCTCATGCACGGTGAAACGGAGGGGCCATGGGTACAGTGAGAATGAGCTTCTGTCTCTATTCTGTTGACTCAGATACCAGGCTCCTTGGTATCTAATTATAAAAACAACAAACTTGCTTTCCTCCCAACTTCCTAATGACTATTATTATCAAAAAATGTTCACTAAGCAACCTGAAACAGGTTTCCATACTGTCAAGCATCCAGCCTGTCATAGATTGCCAGCTGCTGGTAACTTGTCCCTCCACCTGAGGTCTCACGAGCTTGACTGCAGTTGCTCCTAGCCCTTCTACCGAGCCCATTCCATATTGCTAAGATTTTGTGACTTCCTTTCTTTGTGCATATCGCTTTATCCTTTGAATGACCAACCAACCTTGACATTCATGTGAATTTTTCTTTTACTTTTTAGATTAGCTCTTTTGTTCTTCTCTGTGCCTGTTTCTTACTTTTGTGTCCCCTTTATCACCTTCCTTACCCTATCCTGTTCAATATTCTTTCTCCTTAAACCTGTCTCATTATAGCCTCTTAGATGTACTAATGGTTTATAATGTCATAAATTAGCTCAGTTGTTAAAAAACTTGTTTGATATCACATACAACAGGGTTATTTATGGGTAGTGTTGTGGTTAGAAATAATTGTAATGGGTCATCTCTTATAGCTGCATTACATAGTGACCCACCAAATCTTTTCAAAGTAAATGAATACTCCCCCTTTTCTGTTAATGTTCTACTGAGCACCAAGTGGCAAGCAATTTATGTGATATTGTTATTCCCATTTTACAGCTGAGGAAACTGAGACTCGGTGTCTAAGTCCTCTCTCTAGACTCACATTGCTAGTGAAAGGACTGAATCATGATCCAACTCTGACCTATAGGGTATTAGCCAAGCCCTACCATTTGTGGTATAGAGAGGCTCCTTCGTGGATAGAGTTCTTGGTTTCTGAAAGCCCCTTTGACTATTTCTCAAGTAGTTCTTAGCTGCTTATCTGCCTGGAGAAGACATGTAAAAGGTTTGACATATTCCTTTAGTCCCTGGGAGACTGCCAAAAATGTTGACTCAGAGTATATGCAATATATGTGTAAGCTTTTCTTCTGAAGTAGCTCCTATTATATAATGTATGACTGATAACAGGATACAAAGCTAAATGACCCAGGGATGCATGACTGATCCGGAGTTTATAATCCAAAGTTTAACCTGCCAGACTGATAGGAACCAAAAGGGGAAAAAGCCTTTGGGAAAATATTTGAAATATTAAGGTAAAAAAAAAAAAAAAAAGCATCAGTAACCCATTGGAATACAAATGGCCTCATTCATTGAAAAGATATGTACTTTATCTGGAGTTTCCTAAAAGAAGAATCTCAGCAGGATAACTTTTTCCTAAAAAGTCATAATTGGGGTACAATTTTCACATTCATATTGAAGAATCTGATTCTGAGTATGGGTGGAGAAAGAATCAAACATGTGACCTTATGGTGTAGACTAGATAGCATTTTTTTTTAAAAAAATGGGTTTCTTAGGTTTGAGGAAAAACATGCTGTTTTATGTGCTATGTATGTGTTCGTGTAGAAATATATGCATAATCAGATACAGAGCGAGCTTACTTTTGTAATACCACATAAAAGTTTCCACAGGGATTTGAGAGAGTCATTTGAGCCTTGTGCAACTCTGTGAGAGAATACACATGTGCATATTCCCATTTTGTAGAAGAAAAAACAGGCCTAGAACATTTATGTGATTTGTAAGACATCCAGCTAGAAAGTGGCAGGAACAATAGAAGCTGGACCCTGAGAGTAGCATGGTATAAGGGGTAAGTGGAAAGACTTTGGAATCATACAGTCTGAAGTTGAGGTGTGGCTCCTTTATTCACTACCTGGTGAACCTTAGTCAGGTATTAAGCTCTGTATTGCTCAGTTCCTTCTTCTATGTGATAATGATGATGATGATAGAAAAGACCTAATAGAACTATTCTTAAGATAAATGATAGGCCCAAAGTACTCAACACAGATCCTAGTACAAAATCATTACTCAGTAATGGTCAGCTCCTCTTGCAATGGTTTTGACTCCTAGCCCCATGCTTCTTGCTCCATACCCCATGCCTGCTGGCCATGGAAGGAGCTTTTGAGAAGACCTCTCATTTGGACGGTTACAGATCTGGAAATAAGAATGGTCCTCAGCCATTTCTCACCTCATCTTTACTTAGTGTTACTATGTAGGGAGCTTATTTCCCGCCCAAGGCAATGGTCTCAACATTTTAAGAAGAAGCATCAGTAAAAAGTTCAGAAGTTCTACTCACCAAGCCCCATTACTGTCCCAGCAAATATCAGATCAAACTGTTATCCCTTAGCAACTTGAATTAGTGATTGCAGCGTTTAAATTTTACATTCCAGGCTGGTTCCCCAAGGTCATCATTCCAGCAGTAAAAACTTTGCCTTATTTGACCTCACCAGGAAAGAGGTATCCCATCCAAGGAGGAGAAATCTAGACAACTGAAATCTATACCTTTAAGTGCTCATACCTCAAAGAACTTATTTTGATTATACACTTTTCTGATATAGAGGTCTGCCCAAAAAGTATTCAACCATGTAACATTCTCGCCATATTGACAATGGCCAGATTTTTTTCTGGACAGCCCTTGTATAATACTTACCTATGCCTTTTAAAATTGATCATGATCATTAAACACATCCATGGTCCCACTGTGCTGTAATGACATCACTTTCATGGCACTATAGGTATTGCTGAGACATGAAGATGGGGTTTTGGTGGTCACCATGAAATGGCATCCACCCTAAACACTTCTGTAATTTTTGAGTTCTTATACCTAATTTGTCTCTTTCTATAGCTGTCCTCCTTACCTCTTATTGTTAGATATCACTTTTTTTTTTCAGGTTCTTCTTAGTTGCTGCGAGTGTGCCTAAAATAAGAGTATCTAACCCTTAGTGAGGCTCAGGCAGCCTGTCCTCCAAGTTAAGTATGTGAACTTCTGATTACTTCTGACTTGCAGCTGTATTTGAGGTGGTGAAGATTGCTGTTCTTAAGGAAAATAAAAGCCAGTTGGGGAGAGAAGACTTACACTGTTACAGATGAAGCAGAACATGTATGTTTATGCTTAGTCTTGGTAGTAAGCATGTCAGGAATTCAGATTAGGGGAAGCCATTAGAGAAGGCTTCATAGAATTAGGACAACTTAAGCTAGATCTCCAAGAACAACCTAGAAGTCATATATTCACTTGGTCATTCATTCATTCAGTAAATATTTATGGAGTGCCTATTGTGGGTAAGGCTGTGTTGTAGGTGCAAAAAATGGAATAAACAAGCCAAAAAAGGTTTCTGTTCTGATTAAACATATGACATATGATCAAAAGCTACGATGAATGTTTAAATAAAAAAATTATTGCAGTAAAAGACACATGGCCATTAATCCCCCTCAAAATACTCCCCCTCACTTTGAACACACTTATCCCATTGTTCTTGCCACTTTCTGAAGTAGTTCTGGAAGTTCTTGTTCATGAGTGTCTTCAGTTGCACTGTCATGGCTGCCTTTATGTCCTGAGTCGAGTCAAACTCTACCTTTCATGGTCATTTTAACTTTAGGGAAGAGCCAAAAGTTGCACGGTGCCAGATCCAGTAAATAAGGTGATGAGGACACACCATAATGTTTTTATTTGACAGAAATTGCCATACCAGAAGCCATGAATCAATTCAGGTGTGATCAAAAAATATGGTGAATGTTTAAATAAAAAAACATTTATTACAGTAGAAATACATTGTTTGAAATGAGAAGGGGTATTTTGAGAGAGATTAATAGCAATCTTTTACTGTAATAAATATTTTTTAAGATTTATTTTATTGTTTTTGACAGAGACAGAGAGAGACAGAGAGAAGGGGGAGGGCCCAGAGTGGTCTCCATAGTTGTATGTCATCAGTTTTCCACATGGTTTCATTCCACACAGGTGGGCGAGGGGCTGTATGGGAGGCATGCCCCTGTGAGCTGGGGGCTGAACCGGGAGGTTCCCACATGGGAAGTTCACTCCAGCAAGAAACAAACTGGGGCCACATCCCAGCTCAGCATATGGGTCCACACAGGCCGGGGCCAGGATTTGATCCTTGGACCCCAGGACTGCAAGGCAAGTGCTTAACCTGTTGATTCATCCCAGCATCCCTTGTAATAAATATTTTTATATAAACATTTAGCATATCTTTTGATTATGCCTTGTATATACGAGTATAGAAAAAAAATGGACAACTAAACAAAAAAGAAATAAGAGCATTTCAAAGGGTAATAAGTCCTAGAAACCATTAAGATAGGAAAATAGGAAAGAGAATGATAGAGACTGGTTGAGAGGGCTTCAGGCGCCAGTTTGGGGAAGGTGGCTGAAAAAAGGCCACAGTGCAGGTGAGATTTTAGCTGAAGCTCTGAAAAGGATCTGGCCATGGGAAGAACAGAGCACCAGAATCCTAGTAAAGGCCTCAGAAATGCAAATTTAGTAACATTAAGGACCAGAGAAAAAGCTGCTGAGGCAGGAGCCAGGGCAGAGGGTTGGGGATGTCACCGGAAAGGAAGAGCCGGAACACATAGGAGTTTAGATTTTGCTGTAAATACAAGAAACCAAAGGTTTTAAGTGGGAAGTGGTGGGAACCACCTGTCTTTTTAAAAGGTCGCCTGGCTGATGTAAGAAGGTGCAGGTTGGGGCAAGAGTGGAGATGATTGTAAAGATAAAGCCATTCCGAGAAGGCACTTTCAAAGAAAAAAAAGCAGAGAATGCAAGGGGTGTGGGTGTGTGTCAGAGAGAGAGAGAGAGAGTTGGAGGGAGAGGCATAAGTACATGGAATCTATTACATACACTTCTTTGGAATCTATTACATACACTTCTGTATTTGAGAGTGCTACCTTTCTTTGTTTATCCTTCTTGGAAACAGCTTAAAGTTGGGATTCACACCATTAGTGCCAAGGTATGATTGCCTTTGAAAGTTATCATAAGAGAAATTACACTGCACCAGTTTTTTCTTCCAAAATAGCTAGTCCTTGATCTCCACTGGCATATGCCCTAAGTGAATCTGGGGTATTTAAAACACAGTTGATTTTACTTCTCCCTCAGTAAGAATAGTCATAGTTGCATTTATTGACCTCATACTGTGTGTGAGGAATAGTACTGTGTGTTATGTGTATTCCCTTATTTCCTTTTTTATCCCAAGTCCACAGATGGGAGATAAGCACGTTCAGCCTTGTTCAAGGTGACAGATAATGAGAGGTGGAGTCAGGATTTGAACCCACTCAGCTCGAGTCCATGCTAGTCACCTGTGTACCTTCTTCAGGCCTCAGTCACTGATATCATGTTATAAAAGAATGCTTAGGGGATAGAGACAAGTATGAATGAAACATGTGGCAAATACGAGAGGCACAGATGAGCTGCCACTCAGCTCCTGGAAAGGTCTTGCTATTCTGCCCCACCCCATCTGCTTGACTCCTTCATTGTTAAACAGCTACTGTAATCCAATCCAGCCGTAAAGTGGCTTCTTGTTTGATAGAATGGCAGATGTTTATTGTTGTGTTTACTAAAAACAATAATAAAGAATATAGAGCAAGCTTTCTGAGCCCTGGAACAAAAGATTTGGTGGGCTAGGGGTTGGTGAATTTTCATTTCATTTATTTTTGGCTCTGCCAGTTCTCATCCAAAAAAATAAAAATAAAATTATCCTGGCAGCTTCTGCATGCTTTTCAACCAAGATTTAATAGCCCCATACTATAAGGAAGGTTCCTATTGGAAAGACTTCATCACTTTATATATGCATTCTATGAGACAGGATAATAAATCATTTAGTCCAAACTTGACTAATTAGAATAAATGTAGAAAAGTCATGTTGTGATAGCTTATGTTTTCTCAGTAATTGTCCTTAGTTCGGTAAGCTTCACTGGGCTTCCAAGTCATTATTAGTTGAAAATTGGAGGCTCTCTCCAGCTCTCTGGGGCTACCCCTGTAGTAGCTATGTCTATCACTTGCTGTCCTGGTAAAAGCATTTCCAGGACCCTGTATGTAATTTCATAGTCACTTCTGTTTCCCTCTGAATGACTAGGTTGTATATGAACAGTCCAAAGTCTAAATGACAGAAGAAAAATAAACTGTGTGTATTCATCTGTATTATCAAGGCTAATTGCTTGGTCATGTCAGGAGAGGTTTTTGCTTTTTAATTAGCACCCATGAAATAAAACTGTGCCTCAGCTTCAACAAGGAGTTGGAATTTCAGAAGTTGCAGACTTCTCGTAAAGGTATACATGCAATTTAAATCATTAGATGCTTTGGTTTGAATACATTTTATTTTCCCCTCAGTGCCCTCAGTGGGGTCTGCTTCTGTCCCATTGATTTCTCCAAGCCCCTGACTTTTGCCTCATCTTTGGATTGTCACACCATCTAACACCAAGCTTTGTGGGTAGCTAGTACGGGTTTGTAAAATGAAACAGCTCTGAACACTTTACCAGACTGCATTTAAGGAACTAGCACTGGAAAAATTGTATCAAAAAGAAGCACAATTTATGCTTTTAAAATACATTTTTCTTCCTAACTTTTGGCCATTCTAAGATTTTTGTTCTTACGTGGACTAGATTCTTATATTTTGCATCCTGAAAACCAACTGAGATGCATATCTTATCTTGTCCCTTAATGTGCAGTCTAAAATACCATCCCAGTCACTTATATTTAAAATGCTGTGATATGCATCTGTATTTCCCTATGTGGAGGAAGCCAGGGAAGTTTTATGTACAATGAAATAGATGTCATGTATATATTTCTTGAGGTCTCCTCAGTATTTTTATGTATTCATGGAATCTGTTTTGCTCTTTGAGTTGTGCTGATAACTTTTCAATATTCCTACCCACAGTAACACTGATGAACAGATAGTAAAATGTCTAAAAAATCCTCTGCAAAAATGAAAACACACGCACACACACCAATTTGCTGGGTAAGAATTATTATTTTCTTTTTTATTAGGAATTTGTGCTTGAGGAGTAAGAAGTAATGCTATAAACTTAATTACATTTAATTATAATTTAATATCTTCTGTAGCTACAGTACTAGGCTAGGGATTGTGAAGAAATAAATGGCACAAGAATGGTTCTTTTTCAGGTGATTAGTCTATAATCCTTCCTGGGTAGTCTCTAGTTCCACATTCTTTTCCCCAAGCCATACTCCTCACGACTGCATTACCATTTTTTCTTCCACTACTTAATCTTATGTGGAGATTTTGGCATTCACTGCTCTTCAGTAATTGAGCCCCATGTACAAGGTATGATAAAAAAATATGGTGAATATTTACATTTAAAAAAATGCATTACAGTAAAAGATACATTGTCATTAATCCCCCTCAAACTACTCCGCCTCACTTCGAACACACTTATCCCACGGTTTTTACTATTTTCTGAAGCTGTTCTGGGGATCCTTTTTGTGAGTATTTAAGAAATGGGCAAACAATTTCATCCTCCATCATGACAACCCTCCATGTCACTCATGGCTTCAGGTATGGCAATTTCTGTCAAATAAAAACATTATGCTGTGTCCTCACCCACCTCATTCACTGGATCTGGCACTGTGAGATTTCTGGCTCTTCCCCAAAGTCAAAATGACTATGAAAGGTAAACATTTTGAATCAATTGAGGACATAGGGGAAGCCATGACAGCACAATGAAAGACAATCACAAAAGAGGACTTCTAGAACTGCTTCAGAAACTGGCCAGAATGATGGGATAAGTGTGTTATAAACAAGGGGTAGTTCTTCGTGGGGGAGTAATGGCATTGTGTCTTTTACTGTAACAAATTGTTCTAACTGAAACATTCACAGTATTTTTTTTTTTTGTCATACCCATCCTACACACACATATATACCCATCCTACATCACCTCACTGTGCTCTCAGCAGCAGTGTGGAACCCAGGAGGGCTGGTCTCCACTCCCGGTACCCCTCACTGGTGTGGCACCCCACTCCTCAGACAAGCAGAGGAAGAGGTGGCGTGCAGTAATGGTTGGAGCAGAGGCCCTGTGGTCAGGCAGGCTTGGGTTCAAATTCGGATTCTGATTATATACTAGGTGCTTGCCTGTCATCAAGTTACTTAGCCATTTTGGATTTGGTTTTCCTCATCTGTAAATGTAGCCTCCTGTGAGGTGTTAACAAGGTGCCAAACAGTGCCTGGCCCGTGGTGGGTGCTGGGAATGGAAAGCGCCAACAGGGCCGTGTCCTTGGGAAGACCTCCCTGCAACTGCCTCCCGCACTCTGAGTCACAGACTTTCTGTGGGGCAGAAGCCTGATTTCTGTCTTCTTTTGAAATCCTACGTGCCAGCTTTTCTGACAGACAAGAGAAGCTTGACAAATATGTATTGCCTGTTGTCTAAGCCAGCAGTCCCCATCCTTATTGGCACCAGGGACTGGTTTCATGGAAGACAATTTTTCTATGGACTGGGAAGGGTGTGGGTGGGAAGGGGTTGATTCAAATGCCAGATGCAACTTAATTGCCACTTGCCACTCTCTTATAGGGTTTTGATATGAGTCTGCCAGCAATTGATTTATTATGGTGTCTGGGCAGTCAAACCTCTCTGCTAATGTGAATCTGTATTTATAGATACTTCCCAGCACTAGCATCACCGCCTCAACTCCACCTCAGTTCATCAGGCATTACGTTCTCACACGGAGCAGGCAACCTAGATCCCTTGTATGTGCAGTTCACAATAGGGTTCACACTCCTATGAGCATCTTATGCCGCCACTGATCTGATAGGAGGTGGAGCTCACACAGTAATGCGAGTGATGGGGCAGCTGTAAATACAGACGAAGCTTTGATCTCTTCTTGCCCACTGCTCACTTCCTGTTGTATAGCCTGGGTTCCTAAGAAGCCATACAACATTACTGGTCCATGGCCTCGGAGGGTGGGGACCCCTGGTCCAAGTGATGTAAACAACCTTGCCTCCTCCTGCCAATGGTATAAATTGGCAGCATGTGTATCAAAGGAGGCCGTCCTGGAGCAGTCATGACTTCCAGAGTGGGCTATGCAGTGACTGTGATCACTCGGCCCCCATCACCCAGTATTGACGAGGTGCGATTCTTACTCAGTTCTGGGCATGGCCCTTTAGAGGAGTGATGAGCAAAACAGGCACAGTCTCTGCTCTCAAACAGGTTCTCATCTGGGAGAAAAGGTTCTTCAATAAACGTACATTAATTAGTATATAGTGAGGAAATGAAGAGGGTACCTTGAGAAAGCATAGCCGGGGTGGGGATGAATGTGGTCTGAAAATTCAGGGAAATCACCTCTGAATGGTACAAATGACATAATACAGCAAACTCTCAGTTAACTGGCACCCATGGGGTTTGGTAGATGCCAGATAAATGTAAGTAGACTCTCCATTAACTGGAACTCCAGCAACCAGTACTCTCAAACAACCAGAGTGCTGGTTGCTTGATTGCCAGTTAATGGACAGTCTAGTGTAATTGAAATGACTTAATGGGTTACTTTGTGTATTCTATACACATCACAAGAATTAAACCTCACAAAAACTAAACTTCTAAATAATACAATACAATAGCTACCGTGATGCCTCATTTACAAAGAAAACCGAAACTCAGTTCTTACTCAGGTCAACCCCTATGAAGTAGCAAAGCTACCACCAAGAGTGTCCTGGGCTGCCACCAAGAGTGTCCTCAGTCCTGGGCCAGTCGTTTGATGATTAATTTGAAATTATTCTTGCTAGGGCCCTCTTGCCAGATCGCCTGCAAGCATCTGTTCTCAGAATGGGTGAGCAGCCAGGGAAGCCCGCTGGTGTGGGGCAGACAGTAAATTCAATGAAAACAGAATGTTATCCTTTAACCAAAGGATCATGTTCTCTCCTCATTTATAAGCTGAGTGAGTTAGTCCTGTGATAAAGCTTCTGCTCTTCCCTCATTAGGCCGCCAACAACTGGTGGCTGATTCCCAGTCGTCAGCCACCTCTTGTTTTCCACTTATTTCTATAAAGTCAAGAAAGCATCCCAGTGTTTTCTCAGTCAAACAAGTTATGAGATTTCTGTGACTGCGGTGTTTATACCTTGTAATTCTGTCCCACGGGGTTCCTAATAAGGTTTTATTTATTTATTTGCTTTTAATTGCTAAGCAGAAAACTCTGTTCTCGTTTGGGATGAGGCTACATCATCCCTTTCAGACTCATGAAGTTTGCAGCTATCCCTCCTCCTGCCAGGACAAGAGTGAAACTGCGTCTCCTTGCCTGAAAATGGAAACTTCTCTAGGTCAAGGTCCTGGCACCCCACAGACCCTGTACCTGGGCATTGCCTAAAACTTTAAATCTATGGGGAAAATGGTCATCTCTGGGCTGTTTCTGCCCTCACACATCTTCCCAGCTCACCAATGAACAAACATCTCCATTTCCTGAAGATGAAACAGCAATAACAAAAGCAATTCCATTTGTTGCATGATTACTCTGCACCCTACTAACTACTTTAAATGCATGATTTAATTTAATCCTCACCCCAGTGTTCTCGGGTGGCCATTATTAAATAACAGTTTGGAGTTGAAGAAACCGAAACTCAAGATGGTCAACTGATTGGCTCACAGCTCAATCCTGGCTCTGTCTGAATCCCAAAGCTGCTTCTTCATCAATTTGTGTGGGTGATGGAGGAGATGAGATGGAATGTACCCATCTACCTTCAATTTCTGATCCTTTGGTTCATTTTGGGTACCTCTTCCCAACAGAGACAGTAAACTCACCCTCACACATTGTTAAATTACAGTATCAACTTCCTGCATCTTTATCCTCTCTGTTCCAAGCCACCCTGCCATTAGCAATGAAAAGGTGTAACCTAACCATTGCACCACACTGAGGTCCTTAGTTTTCACCTGAGTAGTCTATTGTAATGTTTGTATCTTTTGGTTGAAAGATTTCAGTTGGGAGCCCCATTAGTATTTTGGGGAGATGGGAATTTTCTGTGATACTTAGACATTTTTGTTGGTAATCAGTGAAAGTACTCGCTGGAATTTATCCCATGATATGTTTCCCCTGGAGACACATCATTTCTCTTGTACTCTCTCATCTCTTCATGCACCACATTGATAAGAAAGGCAGGGTCTCTGCTGACAGAGGAGACTGAAAAAGAGAGGAAAAATTGCTTGCCCCAAGTCAGGCAACTGGTTAACTTAATGTATTGTTCGTTTGATCGAAGAAATATGGCAGCAATTACATTGATTTTTAAATTTTACTTGCAATTACATTGATTTTTAAAATTTACTTCTAGAGAAATCTTAATACAACATTTGATTAATAACAATATTTTGTCTCCTTAGGGCATTTTGCCGGTTTTTTATACCAATTTTTCAAACCAGCTTTGAAGCAAATGTTTAGGAATTTCTTCCATATATGAAGGGATAATTATTGTTTTGCTCTTCAGTCTTAAAACAAATTCACCAAGCAGAACTATATTTTAAACATGTATTTAACTGTAAGATAAACAATTCAAATGTTGAGCATCCTCTTGAATATCATGTGATTAAAATTATCCCCATATTTCATGTACTATATATTATTATCATTTTTTCTTTACACACTTTTAGTAAAACTTTGATTACCAATTGCTCTTTACCTTTAAAATGGAAAAGGCAACAATTTACTTTTCTTGCTGATCCATTTTTGAGGCAGGTTATTTATATACATATGAATAAATATAAGTATGTGTTTGATCACCCTTAATATTACTGGTTTCCATTTTTCATAGTCATGTCCAATTTCTTTTATCCTGATAAGACTTTGAACCAATATCTCTCACGTCTACCTAAATTTTCTTAGATATATGGTCAAATGTGTAGATTGCCTTCCATTTTTGAACATTTCTATTTTTGTATCTTAAGATGAAATACCATGTCATCTAACATTGTGGTTGAGGTTTTAAGTGTGTTCAGGAAATTAAAATCTGAGATCCCTGCAGGAACCACAGATAATGATACGTGGTTGATAAGTGTAACAAATTTCATATGTACCTGAAAGTGCTGAGTCATGATTTCCTTTTTGCTGCAAACAAATATTAATTCCCCGACCTTAAAATCTTCAAGTGTTAAGTTATTTTATTTCCATTTCCGGTGAGTTGTTTGAGGCAGTATTACACATGAGTTCTGATGGGTTTTATATTACCAGGATATTGATACTTGCCAAAACTCAGTTAATTTACTTTTCATTTTCATCTCCTTATGGAATGATATGCTGTTAGTTGTTACTTTTCAATCTTGTGTTCACGCTTTCATATTGCAATTACTCAGCTTTTAATAGAAAACTAAATGGAAAAATCCTACTTGGGTGTGAAATATGTGAATTTGCAGGTTACCTCGTTTCTGCCTGTTTCTTCTTTCATCATACCTCAAAACTTCTCCAGCCTATCTCCTTTCTCCCAACAGCATAATGAAATAAGATATAGCTTTTAGAATGGGCTAGCTGATTGCATGTCAGTATTCCTGGGTAATTATGCCAATAAGAATCAAAGAACTAAAGCAGCACCTGATAGTGAAATAATGTTCTCCATGAAAATACAGTTTTGAGTTCTGCAATCATAAAAAACTCATATCCAAAAAGGCAATGCGTTAGTGCAGCAATCAAAGCCTAGGGAATGGCATCTCCACCGGGCAGGGTGGAAGTAGCCTTAGAGAGCCAACCAGCAGGGAACACTCAGAACCTCCCCTTTGCAGGAAGCTACTAGAAAGATGGGAAGCAAACTGTTGCTTTGGCCCAGGTCTCCTGAGGCTACAGCTTTGTGGCACAAAACACAGAAGGGAAAGCATGAAGATAAACATGAACCTTTCCCAGACATACTTCCTAATTTTTCATTTTTGTGGCTGCAGTATTTGAATACTGCTGTGTATGAACCCAGCTGTTTTGTTTTCCATATGTCCTGAGCAATGTATTATGAGCACTTACTGAGCAAAAAGATCCTTTCTTTCCCACTGGTACTTAGTTGTAATTACTGAATAATTAGCCCGGGGTTGTTTGGTTCCCAAAGCTAATGTGCTACATATACCTTATGGTCCGTAGTGTCTCCCTGCCACTTCCATAGCAGAAATGAACTTTTAAGATTTTTTTTTTATTGGTTTTTGACACAGAGAGAGAAACAGAGAGAGACAGAGAGAAGGGGGAGGGCCCAGGGCAGTCTCCATAGTTGACACCATTAGTTTTCCATATAATTTCACTCCACAGGTGGGCACAGGGCTGCGAAGGGCAGGAACTGGGCCAGGAGCCTCCCACATAGGCCCTGGCAAGAACTGAACCGGGTGCACACACCAGTTCAGCATGTGGGTCCACCTGGGCCAGAGCCAGGATTCGATCCTCGGTCTCCGGGGCTGCAAAGTGAGCACTTAACCCGCTGAGCCATCCCAGCTTCCCCAGAAATGAACTTTTAAGCAATTGCTAATAGCAGAGCACTTACAGAGGCACTACATGGGGGTGGGAGAGTTTCTAGTTAATAATTAGTATAAATGCAGTTACCCCTTGTTTGAAATTTGCAGGTAGCTATGCATGCTTGCTTTGTGCATGTGAAAGTGTGTGTCTGTATGGGGCGATGCACGAGCTTGCATGTTAACCTGTGCTTTATAAGTGCACTACACAAACCTCTGATGGATTCCAAATTACTTTATGAATTCATACAAATCCAAGTGTACCGAAAGCTCATTATATTTTGAAGACCCTCTACACTGACTTAAGTGACTGACAATACAATATACTCTTGTATCAAAGCTTGTTTTGGAATTCTTTTTAATATTTATTTATTTATTTTTAATTACAGTTGGTTTTCGATATTATTTTATATTAATTTCAGGTATACAACATAGTGGTTAAATATTTATATAATGTATGCAGTGATCCCCTGATTAGGTTAGCACCCACCTGGCACTATACATAGTTGCTGCCAACATTGTTGACTATATTCTCTATGCTGTACTTTACATCCCTGAGATGATTTTATAACTACCAATTTATATTTCTTAATCTCATTACCTTTTTCCACAAATTCCCCAAGTCCCACCCCCTCTGGAAACCATCAGTTTGTTTTTTGTATCTGTGAGTTTATTTCTGTTTTAAGCTTTATTCATTTATTTTGTTCTTTAGATTCCATATATAAGTGAAATCATATGGTATTTGTATTTCTCACTCTGCTTTATTTCACTCAGTATCAATACCCTCTTGGTCCATCCACCTTGTCACAGATAGTTAAATTTCATTCTTTTTTGTGGATGATATTCCATTATCTACACGGGTTGACTGGAAAAAAAAATACCATTGTCCATATAACAAAAACGATTTTGCAGCTGGATACTTTCTGTACAGCCCTCATATATCTACCACAACTTCTTTATGTGGTAATTTATTGATGGTCACTTGGGTTGCTTCCATATCTTAGCTATTATATAGTGCTTCAGTGAACATAGGGGTGCATATATCTTTTCAAATTGGTGTTTTAGTTTTCTTCAGGTAGATACCCAGATGTGGAATTGCTGGGTCATATAGCTCTATTTCTAATTTTTTGAGAAACCTCCAAGCCATTTTCCATAGTGGTTGCATTGATTTGCAATACCCCCAACAGTGCATGAGGGTTCCTTTTTTTTTCACTTCTTTACCAACACTTGTTATTTGTTAATTTATTGATGACAGCTATTCTGACAAGTGTGGGGTGAAATCTCATTGTGGTTTTAATTTGCGTTTCTCTGTTGATTAGTGACATTGAGCATCTTTTCTTATGTCTATTGGCCATGTGTATGTCCTCTGCCCATTTGGGTTTTTTGTGTGTTTGTTTGTTTGTTTGTTTGTTTGTTTGTTTTGGGGTTGAGCTATATTAGTTTTTTATTAATTTTTTATATTCACCTCTTATAAGATATATCATTGGCAAATATCTTCTCTCATTCAATAGCTTATCTTTTTGTTTTGTTGATGGCTTCCTTTGCTGTAAAATAACTTTTTAGTTTGATGCAGTCTTGTTTGTTTATTTTTTCTTTTGTTTTCCTTGCTGAAGGAGATATATCAGAAAAACTATCACTAAGAGCAATGTCAAAGAGTTTACTGCCTATGTTTTCTTCTAGGAGTTTTATGGTTTCCAGTCTTACATTTAGGTATTTAACAGCTTTTGATTTTATTCTTGTAGACGATATAAGAAGTTTGTCCAGTTTTATATTTTTGCATGTATTTGTCCAGGTTTCCCAATACCATTTATTGAATAGACTGTCTTTACCTCACTGTATATTCTTGCCTCCTCCTTTACCATAAATTACCATAAAGCATGGGTTTATTTGTTTTGAGATTTTAATAAAAACTAGAGATCAGATATACAAGGAAAACCAATGATTATCAGGGTTGAAAATCAAAGATTATTCATCTTGTGAATACAAGAGCAGATCGGAAGGATATTGTGTGTGTGTGTGTGCATGTGCAGGCAATTTAAGCACATCATTTTCTATTGATACCATTGCAGCCATACTCTACAAGAGGGTGTGGACACTCTATCACATATTCTCAATCCATGGATTCATCTATTGAATGATTAGCACTGAGCTACTTACACCAGCAGACTAGAGTTGTCTTTTCTTATTAGTAAGTAAAACAAGTTTGAATCATTTCAGAAGCAAATTCCCATTCAGGCTTCTCATTTTATTTCACATTAATAATGCACAAAGCATTTTAAAGCAGAATCCTTTTGAAATTTTTCTTCATTTAATATAAATTTTAGTAAGTTGATATTAAGGAAAAATTTGAGGTAACATAATTTTGATAGATCTGGCATTTACTATTACACTGCTATAAAGGATTGCTAAGTAAATCAAATTATTACACTAAATTAGTCATGAAAACTATATTAGATGGGGTATTTCAGTCACCCTTTCAGGAAGTATTTATGAGCATTTGTCTAATGTCTAGCTTTTTATCAGACACAGATTCTTCTTAAGGACAGTTATCTTTGTAATTGTTTTAGATACTAATGGGACTCTATAGAGTAATTCTAATAGCTTCTATCTAGTCCTTAAGACAAATTTGAGTTATCTCTGAAAACATGTTGATAACATTTATTTATGTTATGTATTTGGAAAGCATTAAGCTACACTCATTTAAGAATATTCTAAAGCTCAATCACATCTATGTTTCAGACCCGTATTTAGTCTCAACTTTTCTTTTCCAGGCTTTTTAGTGTCCTTTTCATTTTTTCCCTTTAAGTTACAGGCTTTCAATCTTCCTCTTTTTACCTATGAAATCTTGGTTTAAGTGTCTTGTCATCAGGGAAGCTTTCTTCAGCTTCTTGATCAAGTCGTGTTTCCCTCTTTGCCATCTCAAAGTACCTTACCTATCTTTACAGTACTTACAATAACTGAAATTGCATAATTAAAGATGTTTCTTTAGCACTTCCCTTCTCTGTATTCCAAAGCTTGATAGGATAAAGACTTTGTTTATCTCGCTCACAGAGAGTGTCAGCCACATAGGAGGTACTTAACAGGTATTTGTGGAGGTAATGAGCGAATGTGCAAAGACTGCAACAGGCTTCAGTCTTCTTCCCTTTTCATATGTTCTTGCCTGAACACATTAAATAGGAGAATATTTCAATATGCAAGATTAAGGACAGATTAAACCAAGTTTACTTCCTTTCTTTGGCTTTGAATCTCTAAGATGTCCTATTTTGCTAGTCTCTTTTTTTTTTTTTTTTTTTTACCTCTGATCTTCAGAAACATTTTTCTTAATTCAAGGAAAAATTAGTAAGCAGCTAAACAAGTTTATTGAGTGACTGTTGTCTTTTTGTTTCTTGGGTACTCCAGTAGTATAGGAATAATTGGGAGAAGATCAAATTACAATCGTCTCAACAGGGATTGTTCATAAAATTTTGGAAGAGGCCCCAAAGCCCACACATCTGTCCTCCTCCTAAGAAAGAAAATGGAGGAATTTGTTGAGACCATCTAAGAAAATTTTATTAGCACATAGCTTTCACCGTGTGACCTTTAACAAGTTTCTTAACTCTTTTGTGCCGCAGTTTTCTCACCTCCAAAATGGGAAAAAAACAACAGGAACTACTTGATAGAGTTGTTAAAAGATTAAAAGAAATAATATGTGAAAATGTTTAATTAACACAGTACTACACACATTAGGGTACTCGATAAATATTAGCTATTTTATTGTTTTCTTGTAATTAGAGTTAACCCAGAGTGAGAAGCATCTGCACATTTTTCTTTCCTCATTTTATTTGTTATTGTCTTCTTCTATACAAACCATTTCAGTTTTATACTAAACCATTGTTTTCTCTTTTTCGCAGAATAACCATAAAAATAAAAATTAGTTATTTATCTCCCCACTCACTCACAGGAAAAGCCCCCGTTTTGCTAATTGACTCTGAACCCACACCTAACAATGCGAATAAGACCATTTTTTTCAGTTTGCTAATGGATTTTTTTTTCCTCGTAAGAATGGAAGAAAGTTGGAGACTGTAACAGGGCTTATTTGAGTAACATAAACATAGCAGGATAAGAAAAAACAGAAAAAATAAGAGCATAGCCATCTTTTATGTGAATAAAGCCAGGATTTATATGCAGTTCTTTCAGAAGACTTATCTTAATGTGAGGAGAGAAGTGACCGTGTTCTTTCCCAGTTTCCAAATGTTTAAGAGCCTGCTCTAAACGAAGCCCCTTGCTAACTCAAATGCTACTGAAGGGACAATTTAAGTGCATACTTTCTGTAAAGAAAATCAAGTAAAAGACATTCAAAGGAAGTGCTGTGTGAAGTTCACAGGCCAGGGAGATGGTACTGGTTGGAGAAATCAGAAGCTTCCTGAAGGACAGCAGCATTGAAGATGAACCTTGCATGATGGGTACAGTTTTGATGGCTGAGATAAAACCCTGTGACAGCACTACAGACAGAGGGAGTAGTTTGAGCAAAGGCACAAAGGTGGGAAGATATGTGAGAAATAATGTTTCCATTAAGCATAAATGTATAATATGCAGCTTTGGGGAGGGACAGACTAAGCAATAAAGCTTCAGAAGTAAGATAGTGGTAAACCTTAATTACCATACTGAAAGTATCTTCTGAATTTGGCATCATTAAAGTTCTTTTAATGAAAATTATAGCTCTATCAAATCAAGGATTACCTGCTTGAACCCAACACTAAAGCTTCCCGCAGGTCATGTTGAAGTATATAATAGGGTGTATATGTAAAACCTATCTACTATATTCATCTGTGTTTTTTATTTTGTTTTGTTTTGGTTTGTTTTTTGTTGTTGGGGATAGTGTCTCTCAGATTTTTTGGTCAGGAAGACGTTGAAACTCACCAGACTAGGTCATTCAGTTTTACCTCTAATTTCTTCACTTCTCCTCATTTGTGGAATTTAGAAATCATTCTGGGTATTCTATTTAGGACTTTAAAACCCAGGGGGATGCCAGGGTAGCTCAAAAGGTTGAGTGATTGTCTTGCAACTGCAAGGTCCAGGGATTGAATCCTGGCCCTGGCCCTTGGAAACTCATATGCTGAACTGTGACGCAACTGGTAACCACTGAGACAGCAGCAAAGGTTCTTGCCTCCCATGCAAGAGACCCCCAATTTGGCTCCCACCCTGCACAACCCCACATCCACCTGTGTGAAATTAAACCATGTCACAACTAGTAATGTACAACTATGGAGACTGCTCTAGGCCCTCCCCGCCCGCTTCTGTCTCTCTCTCTCTGCCTCTCTCTCTCTCTCTCTCTCTCTCTCTCTCTCTCTCTCTCTCTCTCTCACCTTCTCTCAATAAAATAATTGGAAAAAAACAAACAAACAAAAAACAGAGTTTATTTTAAAATACCATAATTGAGTGTAAAAATATTGTTTAATTTTTTTTCAAAAAAACTTTTTGGTTTCGTTAATTTTTGCTGTTGTTGTTTTTTGTTGTTGTTTTTTTTTTCTATTTTATTAATTTCCACTACCATATATATTATTTCCTTTCTTCTACTTGCTTTAGGTTTAGTTTGCTCTTCTTTTTCCAGTTCATTAAGGTAGAAGTTTAAGGCTATTATTTGAATTTTTTAAATAATAGTCATGTACAGCTATACATTTTCCTTTCAGCACTGCTTTAACTGTTATCTCAAGTTATGCATTTATTTCCATTGATTTCTAGGTATTTATAATATAATTTTCCCTATGATTGTACTGTTTAATTTACAACTATATGAGGAGTGCCAAAATTTTCTTCTATTACTGTTTTCTAATTTCATTTCATAGTGATCAGAGAACATGTTTTGCATATTCTAATATTTTTTAACTTATTAAATCTTGTTTTATGGCATATCCTGAAGACTGTTTCTTATGTTCTTGAGAAGGATACGAAATCACTTTCTGAGTGTTTTATAGGTGTCTTTTTAATCTAGGTAGTTTATAGTGCTATTCAGATCTTCTATTTCTTTGTTGATACTTTGCCTAGTTGTTCTACAGAGTATATGCTTTGACATAGAAATCTCAATAGTATCAATTTTATACTGACTTAAACCCCATGCTTTAAAATTTTTCACCATTCTCTTTAGTAGTTTCCTGTAGCAAAAATCTTAGGGTTTTTGTTTGTTTGTTTGTTTGTTTTCCAAATTTCAACCGTACCATCTCCTAAGCTAATTAGAGAACATTTTAGTTGGTTTCTGTTATTACATTTTCATATACCTTTAGTTTCTCATTATTTATTAAAATCCACTTTGCAATTTACATGTTTAATTGAAGATTAAGTTCACTGGGCTTATTTCCATCAAAACCTCCTTTACTTGATTTTTTTTCTTGGTTGTTCTATCACTGCCCTGGTCATTTTGAGCTACTGTAACAGAATACCGTAAACTGGATGGCCAGCCAACAAACATTTATTTATTTCTCACAGTTCTGGAGGCTAAGAAGTTCAAGGTCAAGGTGCTGAAAGATCCAGTATGACAGCTCTCTTCTTGGTTTTTAAGTAGCCTGATTGCGGCTTAATGCTCACAAGGTAGAGAGTGGAGGGTTAGGAGGCAGCCTCTGTTGCATCGCTTTTCATAAGGACACTGATACCATCATGAAGGCTCCATTCTAATGACCTAATTGTCTTCTAAAGGGCCCATCTCCAAATATTACATTGGACGTTAGGGTTTCAGCATATGATTTTGGTGGGATATAAACATGCGCTTCATAATAATGAGCATCCTAATTCAAGGCTTTATCATGAGAACTACCTCCGGGTTTGATTCAAAAATTGAACTCTGCCTTTTATCCCTATGAGAACATCTTTCTAGTCAACCAGGTAATTCATTTACATAGGCTCCAAGTTCATCAGGGCAACAACAGTATTCAAACAAACAGAAATGGAGGGAGCTGAAGAAATTTTTGTCTCGGGTAAGACGTCAGGGGAAAAGAAAAACTAGTTTTAAGATCTTTGAAAAACAACTATTTCCAAATGGCATACATCATGAGCACTTCTTGCTTATTTTTAAGGCTTAAATTTCTTTCCAAATCCTCTTCCTTGAGGTGTTAAAGCTCCTTCAACCAGATCGATTCTCTGAGGGTAATGGAGAGAATCAAGTGTCCCACAAAGACACTTGGCAAAGCTTCGCTATGTGACATGGCTTACTCTTTCAGATACTGCTGCGTCATTAGTTTCCATAGCACATGAAGCCCATGGTCATTTGTTTCTTCTAGCATGAATGATCAGGCTTGTTCTTCTACTCATTCTTTTACTCCATTGTAGGTAAGAATTCTGTCCTCACCATTGGCCCCTAACTAATGTTTGCCCAGCACCCTAAAAAAAAATTTGGTAGAATGTAATTGTGAGAATTCCTGAGTTTGGTCTCTCTTATTAATGCAATTACTTTTGTATTAAATATCATTCATCTATCATAGACAGTATTTCCAATAATCCCTCTTTGGAGGCAGTAGAGTATGTACAACATCACGTATTTATACAAGCAAACAGATAGGGAGACAGAGGCTGAGATTCATTGTTGAGTGAGTTTTAATTGTGAATCTACCCTTGCTGCTTCCTTATCCTTGAATCCTGGGGAGCGTTTGAAGGTTCTTCTCTTGTGAGAAAAACAACTTGCATGCTGTGTGTATTTATATCAACCTTCAAGTGGAAGAATTGCATGTCAGAATTCACACATGACCTCTTTTTAAGAGATTTTGGGAAGAAGTAGTGGGAAATCAGCTAAAAGGAGAGGAAGGAGGGCTTCTCAAGTGCAGAGTCGTGTACCGTTCTCATTTTAGTCCTATTTAGTTTCATAGTGAAGCCACAGAGGTTAATAAAAAGGAGTTTAAATCTTCTGCCTGAAATGATGTTCTTCCTTTGAGTCTCCCTGTAAGGGACTTGACTGCAGAAGAAACTTCATGGCTGCATGTGCTGTGTGAACAAGCTTCCTCCTAAAAAATTACAGCCTATTCCTGGGTGGTTCCATGATATATATCAGTCACTGACAGAGAGCTCCCCCAGACTGGCTCCCAGTAATTTTGGCTTCAAGGCACCTCCCATAGTGAGGCTGACCCCCGGAATGTCTTGGAGTGCCTTTCACTCACTCTTAAAAGCCTTGGTGTTCAACCCTGAAATCATCTTAGAAACATAAAAAGAACCTGACCACAAAACATTTCTGTCCTCTTGACCCTCTATAGTTCCATGTAGCAGTCTAATTAAGTATTGCAGAGAAGAGGTACACTTCCCCCAATGATCTGTGAACCTACTGAAGATAGGGACCTTGTAATTTATTTTGGTATTTTCAATCTTCCCCATACCACCTGCCTTCCTCACCCCAACGCCCTCCACTCTCTTATTTAATGTCTGACATACAGTGATACTTGCAGAGCATTTGTGTTTGCTAGCGTGGCATTGACTTTACTTAAAATGGACTGATCTTCTTTAGCCTTAAATCAGATGGATTAACAGAGGATAGGTAAACTCAAGGGTTTTTTGTTACGTGTAACTAAAAGAGAATAGGGATATGTCGTATCAATGTTGTATGAGGGCAAAATAATTCATTTTTTATTGCTTTATAAAGGATACTAAATTGTAGGTGGGAGAATACTATGATTATTTTTTTTAATTATAACATTTAGAATGTTGTAGAATTTGCATCACCTGTTTTTAAATATTAAAAATTTTTACCCCATGCAAGAAATATGTATGAAGCTCTTACTATTTGCCAAGCACTACGTACAAAAGCAAATAAAGATAGAAAGACAAACAAGATATGGCCCCTGCTCCCAAGTTGCTCAGAGGCAAGAAGCTGTTAGACTGCATGTAATATAGTAGCCCCCTTTATCCAAGGAGGGAACGTTCCAAGATCCCTGCTCTGAGACCCCCAGTGGATGCCTGAAATTCAGATAGTACCAAACTCTAGATATACAGTTTTTTTTCTATCCTATATATACATACATAGGGTACAGTTCAATTTCTAAATTAGGCACAGTCTGAGATTAACAACAATAACAAATAATAAAATAAAATTATAACAATATAATGTAATAAAGGTTTATGGGAAAGTGTTCTCTCTGTCAAACGATCTTATTGTACTATAGTCACCCTTCTTGTGATGACATGATGAGATCAGGTGAGATGAACGAGACATTATAAAATTAAATAAAGGTTACTTGAGCACAGCATAGTGATACTGTGACAGTTATTGTGATAACCCAGATAGACAGGCAGAGGGCTACTAAGTGACTAATGGGTTGGGAGTGCATACAGCGTGGAGAAGCTGGACAAAGGGATGATTCACATCCCAGGCAGAGCGGAGCAGAATGGTGTGAGATTTCATCACACTAGTCAGAACAGCAAGCAACTTAAAACTCATGCATTGTTTATTTCTGGTACTTTTCTAGTTAATGTTTTTGAACCATGATCAACTGGGGATAACTGAAACTGCAAAAAGTAAAACTGGTAAAGGGGACTACTAGACGGCAAAGCCATGCACAGGTCTTATGGGGGCAATTCAGGAAAGAAACTAAGCCCAACTGGGGTCAGAGAAAGCTTTCCAGAGAAGACCTGGAAGTAAGGACACCTAGCTGTGGTCGAGCGGTATTATGCCAGGTGAAGAGCAAGGGGAGGGACAGAGTAACAAACACGAAGGCATGGAGGTCATGAGCCTGGCAGGTTTAGAAAACCAGATAAAGCCGGAACCATGGATTTGAGGGAGGAGAAATTAACAAGATAAAATTCTAGGAGAAGTTGTCTGAGTCAGCTCCTGAAGGATCTGGGATGTTACAACTAAGCACATTTTTCCTACACTGACGTCAAGACGTATGTGTCGAAGGTTTAGGAAGAATTGCATTATAGAAAGACTACTTTGACCACAGTGAGAATTGGAACCTGGGAAGATTTGAGGTCAGCTGACCAGCTGTACTCCCTGGGGGGTGATCCAAATAGTGGGTAGAGAAAAATGAACAGATTCTAAAAATGTTAAGTAGACAGAATTACTCGGACCAAAGACTTGGCTATAGGTCAAAAGAGAGGTGGGTGGTGGGGGTCAATGTCTAGCTTGGGGAGCGTTTTAATTTGCTAGGCCTGCTATAAAAAGTACAACAAACTGGATGACATATAGAGAAATTTATTGTCTAGTAGTTCTGGAGGCTAGAAGTCTGAAATTAAGGAGTCAGCAGGGACACTGTTAGGAAAGGATCTCCCCAAAGCCTCTCTCCTTGGCTTGTAGGTTGCCATCTTCCTCCTTTATCTCTTCACATCATCTTTCCTCCGTATATGTCTGACTTTGTATTCAAATACCCCCTTTTAAAGGTCACCAGTCTCATCGGAATGGGGCTCACTGTAATGAGCTTATTTTAACTTGATAACCTCTGTAAAGACCCTGTCTGCAAATAAGGTCACATTCTGAGGTATCAGGGTTTAGAACTCCAACATATATATCTTTGGAGGGACACAATTCAATTCCTAACAGTGAGGGTGGGGCCATTCACTGAGAACACAGCAGGAGATTTGGTAGATGCAAGAGTGATAGAATAAAATAGGTCTCATATTATGCTGCCTGGGCCACATTTTGTTTAAATATATTATAGTATTATGGTCACATAAGCTGCTTGCTTTTGTGATTTATTTTAAGCCTATGCAGCACCTTTGTTTCTGTGTTTATCTAGCTTTATTGGTTAAGGCTTCTGACAGTGCCTAAGGGAGTGGTGCTGTGGAGAAATCATGGGCTGTCCACCTTATACACAGGCTGTCAGATTCTATAGCATTGAAGACATTCTTTGTGGATGACATTAATCCATGTTTCAACTCCCCCCTCCTCAAGATAGTGGCTGTAATTGCAGAGAATGACACCTGAGGCCAGCAAAACCAGCCTCTAGAAACTCTTGAAAATCATACTGTCAGCTGGAGTTCTCAACAAAGCTCAGACCAATAGCCCAGAGAGCAAAGAAGTTCCTGTCAAATTCAACAGCTAAATATACTCAGCCCCAACACTGACACTATTTTCTCCAAAGTTGCCATTGGCTATGGTCATTTAATGCTCTGTGGGGTGAGGTGGGGTGGGTAGATTGTCAGTCACTAAGTCAGTAAACCAAGTATCTGCCCCTTTGGGGGGGGGGGGGGGCAGGATAGTAAGTATTGCCTAAATCCTGAGACATACTTAGGTAAGCCCAAACCTGAGATTCCGCTCCTTTGTCACTTTGAAGCATTGGGTCTTGTTGAAGGCAGAGATGAATTGTGACTCAGAGAGGAGAATCACATTGGTCAGAGGGACTTCCTGGATTTAATTAAAGTACTGCAATTGATGAGCATTTTAAGCGACTTGCCAAATTGCCTGATACAATGATTTCCACAGATAACTCCTTATTTTTAGAAAAATGAAAGAAAGTAGTCAGAGCTTTGAAGTGAAGCAAACAAATGACATCCTAATGGAGGATTAGCTGGAAGATGCCTGAGGTTTGGAAGATGGCCAAGAATTACTGTGGAAAACTCCTTTATTATAGATCCTGGAGTATCCCCAGAGTTTTGGATTTATCCAAGGCTGTTTTTCTCTCCATCTAAAGAAAGGCACCAGAATTATATTTGCCTAAATTATTATTATTGAGAGTTAATGTTAAAGAAAGACAAATGAAATAATAGTTTCAAAAGTTGGGGTTTAATTTGGTAGCCTGATTTAATTCCATACTTAATCAGGAAATTTAGAGAAATAACATTCTGATGCTTTTTTAGAAAGGTCTAAAAAAAAAGAATTTATATGTATAATTTTGTTGGCTAAGCAAAAAGATTTTTTAGATCAAGGAAAAGGGAGTTTGACATTGCCATGGCATAATCCAACTTTGTTGTTGTTCAGAAAAAAAAGAAACTCTTGCTTTCCTTTAGGAACTAATTTGTCAAATTACTTGGTGGCTTCTGTTTCTGATGCTTGCTGTGGACCCTGAGAAAGAAAATGCCTAGCAAAAAGAACTCCTGGTGGCTGATTGTTCTGCAATTAAAAAGCAAAATCAAAACAAAACAAATGAACAAACAAACAAAAAGAAATACAGTCCAGCAGCCGTTGCTAAACAGGGTCCTCTCACACAAGCCATGCTTCAGGGAGAAGTCCCTCATTGAACTGTCTGCCTCCTGCAGGGAACTACTTACACTGTGTTAATGCCCTCTGAGCCAACCTTTGTAAACGAGTTCTTAGAATCATATTTCAACCAGTTGGACTGAGACTTTCCCTGTCCAATCAGAGCTGTGCAGCTATATTCTCATTAGCATCTTCACTGACCAATCA